>CM051238.1:435355211-435622711 GCA_027917425.1 Gastrophryne carolinensis | reverse complement strand
CCACCAATCATCCTCCAGTACTTGTTGCCTTCCCTATAGCCACCAATCACCCTCCAGTCCTTATTACCTTCCCTATAGCCACCAATCACCCTCCAGTCCTTATTACCTTCCCTATAGCCACCAATCGTCCTCTAGTACTTGTTGCCTTCCCTATAGCCACCAATCACCCTCCAGTCCTTGTTGCATTTTCTATCGCCACCAAGCACCCTTCAGCCCTTACTGCTTGCTCCGCTGCCACTAAAGACTACATCATCACCACCTTCTGAGCTTCCATTAGTTGCCCTCCATTCAAGGCCACCTTTTCCAATGTTGCTGATCATCACCTGTTGCTGAGGCCAGCCATTAGCAGGTCTGCACACAATACCCAACATTTGGTGGTTCAGGTCTACTGTAAAATAATACCATGGCCAAGTGTGAGCCTGAGTGAGCCCCTGAATATGCCAGGGGCCCTGGCAATTGCCCAGGTTTGCCCTGTGCTGGCGCCGGCCCTGTGGTCATGCTCAGCGCATGCTCAGACTCTCATCCAATGAGAGCCGTTTGCTGTGACCAAGTAATTTGGCAGCCGTTTCTCATTCACTAGAATGGGGAGCGCACGTTGCCACATTCCTGGCCGTGCTCATTGAAAACAATGGGAGTTGCCTGACAAATGACATAGTCATAGCAGACGGCTCTCATTGGACGAGAGCTTGTGCATGTGCCTATAGAGTGGGGAAAAGTGAGTTTTTATGGACACCTGGAAAGGGGGAGTTCACACAGCAGGGCATTCCAGTTAGGGATGTCCTGGGGAAAAGCCAACAGCTGACCCTGGAATCTGTTAAATTCCAGACCAGCCGCTGCTGGGTTTTGTTTCACTGTAATCAGGGTTCCATCATTTAAACCATAGCCAGATTGGTCAGTGCTTTAGTAATTAGTAAAAACATATAAAGTAGACACACAAAGACACAGACAGACTGTTTATTATTTTCGACACTTGCAAGCTTGCAACCCCACAAAGAAGACTGCTGTTTGATGCTATCCCCTAACAGGACCCAATGAGGACTCCCCAAGGAGCCAGCCGCCAACAGGCTTGGATGCTCTCCTGAATGTTGCTTTGGCTAGTCTCTAGGCCAGAAACCGAGCTACCTACAATATACTTGCAAAACGAGCAAGCCAAGACTGCAGAGGGCCACAATCAAGCACCAGTAGCCCACTCCAGCTAGTAGCCAGCCACCTGAAAATCGGCCCCAAAGTTACATGCAAGGATTTCCCCCTGCTGGATAAAGGTGTGGCTGGGATAGTTTATTGTTTATTGTTGGCATTTGAAACAGCCTACTATCTCAAACTGAGGATAAATAATGAAAGAGGTATCCACACACTGGTAGGTGAGGGTGCCCGACCCGGGGTGGTCCCACACCAATTGTGCAAATCTCAAACTGTCAATCATCAGGAAACGTGCCTAGGGAGAGCAGACGCTGTCAGTGAGGAGCAGATAGGGAGAGGGACATCGCCTGTTCTCATTTCACTCTGAGGATGGCCAGTTGCTGGGGCACATTCTTGGCATTTAATACAGCTCATCTGTGGGCACACCTATTTTTGGTCTTGATAAACTATTTGATTGTGGGCATACCTGCCATTATACTCTTTTGAGCTTTAATTAATTATTTATGTTTAATCTTATTTTATTGAGTTTTCAGTATTACACATTTACATTACCACAAATAAACACACAAAAATACAATAGTACAAAGTGCGTCATATATGACATACAGCATTATCTTGCATTCCCATAACCTACATGAATCCACCCTTGACCGCCCCAGCCTTTGCCGATCTCCTTACTGTTTGTCAAATCTATTCTCTCTGTCTCATCCCCCCCACCCAAGCAACAACAGCTGGATTAGTATAACTCCTTCTTTCCCTCATCCGTCATCTGTGAGGAGGGGCTCACGTCCCCCCAAGTATACTAGGGTATACTGGACAGAGTCTTCTGTCCTAGGTCTGCAATTCATTCGAATTCCGGCTAGTTTATCCATCTGTAGGTCAGGCAGTCTTACAATGCACCAAAAAAGAACAAACAAACATGCAACCCACAAGGACAATACACACATTAGGGCTAGGGGGAAGGGGTGGGGGAAGAAAGAAGGAAGGGGGGGAAGGCAAAGCGAAAATAAGAAGAGCCTGTGTCTATCTGTCTATGACAAGGCCTATTGTAGTTCCATTATTTTCCTCTGCCCTTGGTCCGAACCCTTGTACATTATCCTCGCTACCCACGTATTCCTGAACTTCTCACCCTCCCCGTTTAGATTGGCCGTTAGCTCTTCCATTCTCATAATATTATTAAACTTTTCACACCACTCAATCAAGGAGGGGACTGTCGTCTTCTTCCAATACCTTGGTATCACAGATCCTGCAGCTGTCAAAAAGTATCTCAGAACTCCCCTTTTACCCGCTTGTTTACTTCATGGAAGCATGGACAGCAGCGTTATCTCGGGGGTGTTTGGGACTGGAGAGCCATAAGCCTCCGCATACAGCGAGAGGATCCCGACCCAAAGCCTGTTTATGCTAGGGCATTCCCACCAAATGTGCAAGAGGGTACCCCGAGCCACATTACATCTCTAACACATATCCGGTATTAGGGGGAAGATCTGATGGATCCGGACGGGGCTTCTGTACCACCGCAAGATCAATTTGAATTTTTTTTCCTGAGCCTTACATGGTTTTGCTATCTTGTGAGTAAGAAAAAAGGCCTTCTCCCACTCCTCCCTCTCTAGAGTCCTCCCGATCTCTCTTTCCTATTCTGCTACAAAGTCCAGCTTCGTATCCCCCCCTCCCAGCAATTTACCATACAAGATTGATAGTACCCCTTTGGTCTTTCTGTTGCCTCCAGTAGGCTCTCAAATTGGGAGCACTCTCTTGTGATCTTACCTATGCCCTTGAATGAGCTCCCCCACTGTGGGCAGCCTGCCTTGGACCAGCGTATGCCTCAACTTAATGCTTGAAGATGAATTCCATATCAAAAATTTTGGGGCCCCCACTCCCGGCTCAAACTCTGGATTATCAAATAAAGGCATCATCGGACCTGGTCTAGTTGCTATATCCAGATTCCTAAGGCAGTCTTCCCATGTCAAAAGGAGCCGGGCCATTAGGAATGGCAGACTCTCCCTCAACCTTACTTTCGGATCCACCCAAGGGAGAGATGTGACCTTGCACGTCTGCATGTTCTGCTCAATTGTGACCCACTGCTTAGATCCTCCCCCATGATGCCAATCCACCATCCTTATTAGTACCGCTGCTCTATGGTAATTCTCCACATCTGTGAGCCCGGCCCCCCCTGTTCCTTGCGCCTAGCTAGCTTCCGAAGGCTTAGTCTCAGGTGTTTCCCACCCCATACGAGTCTCACTATCTCTGATCTAATTTGTTTAAAAAAGCGCTAATTACCATGGATGGGGATCGCCTGAAAGATGTATAATAATTTCGGCAATATATCCATCTTTAGGACATTTATTCTCCCAAGCCAGTAAATATTTTTCTTCCCGTACAGCTCCAGTTCTTTCATGATCCTCACGAGTAAGGAGTCGTAGTTCAGCCCAAACAGCGAGGTAGGGTTCCCTTCTAACCTCTGGACTAGGGCCTGGTCCTCAATACTAATGTTCAACATTTCCGACTTAGAGATATTAACTTTAAAATTACTAACTCTGCTGAACCTCTGGAACTCCTGTATGATCAGTGGCAAAGAAATATGTGGCGAAGTGATATAAAGCAATAAGTCATCCGTGTACAGTGTCAATTTGTGCATCCTGCCCCCTAGCTCTATCCCCTTAATGTCAGGGTGTCTACGCAGCGCCACTGCCAAGTGCTCCATTACCAGCACAAATAACAAGGGGGATAAGGGAAAGCCCTGTCTCGTCCCATTCCCTATCTTAAAAGCTGAAGATAAAATTCCGTTTGTTCTAACCTTCGCCTTGGGACCACCATAAAGTGCCTTAATCTTCCCCCTCAGAACTGGGCCCAGCCCTGCTTGCCTCAAAGTTAGCTCTAGGAACTTCCAGCTGACCCTATCGAACACCTTCTCAGCGTCAACTGACAGGAGGCACATAGGGATTTTATTTGTTCTGGCGTAAGAATTCAGGAGAATCGTCTTTATTGTATTATCTCGGGCCACCCTTCCCGACACAAACCCCACCTGGTCCGCATGTGCCCAAGCCGGTAGTAACCTCTTTAGCCTATAAGCGATCATTTTGGAGAAGAGTTTCACATCTATGTTGATTAACTGTCACGGATATCTCCCGGGAGATAACCGTTAATAAGGGGTGACCAATTATTAGAGAACTGAAAGGCAGAGAGACTGGCATAGTGCAGCAACACAATGTGTTTATTGTGAACAAGCAAACAAACACTCAGATTGCTATACATACAGTGGTAGTGAGGAATAACATGCAAACACGAAGTCCAGTCCAATATAGTCCAAGGCAACAGAAATGAACACAATGGTTCACAAGGGGATACAGGATACAGATGCTCTGCTACACAGAGTTCAGGCTCAAGATCAAAGGGTCCAGGTTCACAGAGTACACGAAGCAATGATCATCAACAACGACAATGTTAAGCCACTGACTACATGTCAGCATCAGCTTATAAAGGGTAGCAGCTAATTAGCCCAGGTGCTGGCTGATCCCAGGAGTTCTGCTGGACAGCACCATCTGGTGGTCAGGCTGCATAAATACACAGGCAATCGGCTAAGGAGGAACTCCGGGCATGACAGTATCCCCCCCCCGACCAGGCGGGCACCGAACGCCTTTAGATACCTGCTCCGCAGGACAGGGATAAAGACCAAAGCAGGCGAAGACTTGGCGGACATCGAAGTCCCCCCAGGATCAAAGTCCACGAAATGGTGGCACGGGTGATCCAACCCGGCAGGCAGGGCGCGTTGAGCAGGGCGATCCAACCCGGCAGGCAGGGCGCGTTGAGCAGGGCGATCCAACCCGGCAGGCAGGGCGCGTTGAGCAGGGCGATCCAACCCGGCAGGCAGGGCGCGTTGAGCAGGGCGATCCAACCCGGCAGGCAGGGCGCGTTGAGCAGGGCGATCCAACCCGGCAGGCAGGGCGCGTTGAGCAGGGCGATCCAACCCGGCAGGCAGGGCGCGTTGAGCAGGGCGATCCAACCCGGCAGGCAGGGCGCGTTGAGCAGGGCGATCCAACCCGGCAGGCAGGGCGCGTTGAGCAGGGCGATCCAACCCGGCAGGCAGGGCGCGTTGAGCAGGGCGATCCAACCCGGCAGGCAGGGCGCGTTGAGCAGGGCGATCCAACCCGGCAGGCAGGGCGCGTTGAGCAGGGCGATCCAACCCGGCAGGCAGGGCGCGTTGAGCAGGCTGGACCGACAGGTCAGATTGAGCAGGCTGGACCGACAGGTCAGATTGAGCAGGCTGGACCGACAGGTCAGATTGAGCAGACTGGACCGACAGGTCAGATTGAGCAGACTGGACCGACAGGTCAGATTGAGCAGACTGGACCGACAGGTCAGATTGAGCAGACTGGACCGACAGGTCAGATTGAGCAGACTGGACCGACAGGTCAGATTGAGCAGACTGGACCGACAGGTCAGATTGAGCAGACTGGACCGACAGGTCAGATTGAGCAGACTGGACCGACAGGTCAGATTGAGCAGACTGGACCGACAGGTCAGATTGAGCAGACTGGACCGACAGGTCAGATTGAGCAGACTGGACCGACAGGTCAGATTGAGCAGACTGGACCGACAGGTCAGAGTGATCAGACGGGTCAGGTTGATCAGACAGGACAGACGGGTCAGGTTGATCAGACAGGACAGACGGGTCAGGTTGATCAGACAGGACAGACGGGTCAGGTTGATCAGACAGGACAGACGGGTCAGGTTGATCAGACAGGACAGACGGGTCAGGTTGATCAGACAGGACAGACGGGTCAGGTTGATCAGACAGGACAGACGAGTCAGGTTGATCAGACAGGACAGACGGGTCAGGTTGATCAGACAGGACAGACGGGTCAGGTTGATCAGACAGGACAGACGGGTCAGATTGATCAGACAAGACAGGTTGGTCAGATTGATCAGACAAGACAGGTTGGTCAGATTGATCAGACAAGACAGGTTGGTCAGATTGATCAGACAAGACAGGTTGGTCAGATTGATCAGACAAGACAGGTTGGTCAGATTGATCAGACAAGACAGGTTGGTCAGATTGATCAGACAAGACAGGTTGGTCAGATTGATCAGACATTATAGATTTCTGGGCTGCAAATACTGAAGCCAGGTCCAAGCCAGCAAACACTGTCTCAGGAATATTTAAGTAGGAAGTACCTAAAAATTTCAGGAATTCGACTACATTTTCACTGAGATGTTTGCAATGATCTAACCAAGCTTCAGCCCAGAAAAACAGGTCATCCTCCAACAGAAAGTAGGCCACCTGACGACTTAAGGTAGTCTTAGGAGACTGCTGAAAATAAGGCTCCGACAGTAATTTTGCGGCAGCCTGGAGGAACTGGGAATAAGTGGTCAGGGTGAGCTCTTTAAAGCGAGGTGGGGGCACAAATATGTATCTGTCTGTGGGAGAAGTGGGATGGTCAGGGTCCATAGCTACAGATGCCTTTTTGGACATCTTGGGAGGCTGACTAAACACACAACAGACAGACAACCCGCCTGCGCCACCAGGGAGGCAAACTGCCGATTAACCAGAGGCGTAGGGGACCTGGAACTCAAGGAGCCCGTTATCCACCTACTTCTTCAGCAGAGCTTCTGAAGGTGAAGATGCACAGGCCCCAGGTAATCCCGTGGTGGTCGCAGACTTGGGAAGGGGAAACACAGGACAAATACTAGACAGACAAACTAGACAAAAAAGAACTGGGCCCCAAACTACAAAACAAGGTGGGCCCCAATACAGGCTATGGCAAACTATGGCAAAGGCTAGAAGGCAATGCAGACAAAGTACTAAGGCTGGCACTAGGACCATGCATACACTCAGCACACCAAAGCCAGCTCAGCCTTACAGTCTCTTATGGTCTTAATGGGCTTAACATTCTGTCACGGATATCTCCCGGGAGATAACCGTTAATAAGGGGTGACCAATTATTAGAGAACTGAAAGGCAGAGAGACTGGCATAGTGCAGCAACACAATGTGTTTATTGTGAACAAGCAAACAAACACTCAGATTGCTATACATACAGTGGTAGTGAGGAATAACATGCAAACACGAAGTCCAGTCCAATATAGTCCAAGGCAACAGAAATGAACACAATGGTTCACAAGGGGATACAGGATACAGATGCTCTGCTACACAGAGTTCAGGCTCAAGATCAAAGGGTCCAGGTTCACAGAGTACACGAAGCAATGATCATCAACAACAACAATGTTAAGCCACTGACTACATGTCAGCATCAGCTTATAAAGGGTAGCAGCTAATTAGCCCAGGTGCTGGCTGATCCCAGGAGTTCTGCTGGACAGCACCATCTGGTGGTCAGGCTGCATAAATACACAGGCAATCGGCTAAGGAGGAACTCCGGGCATGACATTAACGAGATTGGTCTGTAGCTGCTACAACTTGTTTGCTCTTTCCCTGGCTTAGGCAAAACCGTGATGTGCGCCTCTAATGATTGTGTTGGGAAGCCACAACTCTCCAAGACCACTTTGAACGTTTTGGTCTCAGTTGAGCCTGAAATTGTTTATAAAATTTTATTGTAAACCCATCAGGGCCCGGGCTCTTCCCTGCCTGAGTCGAGGCCATGGCCTCCAGCAATTCTAACTGATCAAAGGGTTCTTCCAGAGCTTCTCTCTCCGGATCATCCAGAACCAGCAGTCCCGTCTCCTCTACATACCGTTCCATCTCCCCCTCCAAGTCCCACCCCCCCTGTGCCTTCCCTCAATGTTGTATTGTTGAATTGTCGAAATACCACGACAATTCCCTTTGGGTCATGCACCAGATCGCCTTTCGCATCTTTTATAGTCTGTATGTATGTCTGGCACTGTCTGGGGTGTAGTAGTCTAGCTAAGTGTCGGCCACATTTGTTGCTGTGTTCATAGTAAAACCTGTTCGCCAGTTCCCTCTGTCTCCTAGACATTTTATTTAGTAAGCTCAGCAGCTCATTTCTAGCTTCCGTCAGTGCCAGCAGACTACATGGATCTGGGCTCCGTTTATGGGAGGTCTCCAGTCTAGCTATACTATCAATCAACCCCGCCACCTTTGCTCCCCTCTCCCTCTTCAACCTTGCTGCATGCTAGATAAGAATCCCCCTGAGGCTACACTTCAGTGCCTCCCACTGCACTGCATAGGGAGCCTGGTTCATAGGGAATCTCGTTCATGATTTCTCAGAAAATCCACAATGCCCTCTGATAATGCCTTGGAGCATGATTCGTCCAGCAATAGACCCTCATTCAATCGCCACTGCCAAGGTCTTTCTGCCAGCCCCGGCAGCTCCAAAGACAACAATAAAGGAGCATGGTCCGACCAGATTCTAGTGCCAATGGTTGCAGCCGGTGACCACTGAAGTGCATGATGGCTGACAAAAAAATAATATATCCTACTGTATGAAGAGTGGATGTTTGAGTAAAAGGTAAAATCTTTGACCCCTGGGTTGCATATTCGCCAAACATCTATCAATTGTCTTCCATGGAGTAGTTTTTTTAAATGCCCTCAGTTTTGCGTAAGACAAGGATGACCGTCTCATTGAGGTATCTATCAAGGGATCAATAGCCATATTGAAATCCCCCCCTATTATCTCCACTCCCTCTGTGAATCCATCCAGAACCGGGAAGATCCTCTGAACTGCTTTCACCTGATCTACATTTGGTAAATATACATTAGCTAGCGTGAACTTTTTCCCCCCAATTTGAGCCTTAACAAATAAAAACCTGCCCTCTGGGTCTATCATCTTATCTAACAGTACGAACGGTGCATTTTTATGAATCGCAATTGACACTCCCTTGGCCTTAACTTCCGGGTTCAAGGCATGAAACCATATGGGGAAGTTCCTGTCCCTACAGTTCGGCACCTTACCTACCTTAAATGGGTTTCTTGCAGAAAAAGGATCTGACATCTCTTCTTATGTTGGGAGTATAAGATTTGGGACCTCTTTGAGGGGCTATTCAAGCCCTTTACATTGAACAAGCAAATTGTAAGGAGATCACCCCGCCCCCCCTCCGGCCCCACCCATCCAACCACCCGCACCCCGGGAAAAGGGAAAGAAACACTAGGTAACAGGTAACACAAGACTAGAGACAAACAAACACACTACATGCTAACCTGACACCAGCTACCTGATGTCTAGAAATTTTAGGGAAGGCTAGCCCTTCCTGGTTACTCTTACCTTTCTGGGAGCAACTCCCAAAAATTCTAACCACCCCCAGCCAAGCAAGCTTTGCTGAACTGGTCAGCCGCCTATTTGGGGAACTTGGTTGAGTCCGCACAGCCCAATTAAACGATAAACTTTTTGTGCAAACAAACATTGCCGATTCTTGATTTGCAACAACAAAAACCTTATCTATTGTCATATCTTACCACTATCCTCCCCGAAGGTCCCCCTTCCCCCCCAGCTCCCTCCCCTCCAGAAAGGCGAGCCAGCAGAAAGCCCCAAAGGGCCAATGCACAGCCCCAACCCCCCCAGCCGAAGGGGGAACCAGAGGGGGGGGAAGGAGCAAACCCCAATCCGGCATACCCCTTTACATGAATACCCAGATGAAATCCTGAAACATGAAGATTAAGCTCCCGATCCCCTAACCCGAAAAGTTAATCAGGCCCCTCCCACCAAGGTCACCCCAACACCCCCACCCAGTGACAGACCTGCACATTGCCTCAGAGGCCCCCTCCATGTCACCCAGTCCCCGAAGGAGGAGCCCGGAGGGAGGAGCAGGACCCCTCAAGTCCGGAAACCCACCCCCCGCATGCCAACACAGGCAACACCCAAGCCACAGAGAATATGTCTCAGACATAGGACAAAGACACGGTGGTGGCCGAGACCAGTCCAGAAGGGGCCCCCCACGCAACGGTCCCTCCCCCCGGTATCCAATCCCGTAAGAGCGCAAAAACGTGGTCAGTTATTCCTCCATACACACCCCCCTGACCCAGAGGACAAGCCCGCCAATGACCTCCAAGAGCCCAATCCGCAGATCCCGACCCCCAGGCCGAGGAGGGCCAGGGAGTAGAAGAGGGGTGTCCCCAACCAGCCCAAGCCGACCGCTGCCCATCCCGGTGGCCCGTACATAAAGTCCAGAAGCACGAAAGGCAAGCATTGAACATTGAAACATTTAAAACCCCTCCAAAACACTCCGACCCCACCCTCCCTTCAAAAAGCCGAAAAAACAGGAATCCTAGAGCGTAAATGTTAGGCACTGAGATGATAGGACATTCAAAAAATTCAAATCCCCTCCACCCGAGGCCTGGCCCGCCTCATGTGTAATGTCCTCCTAGAGAAATCTGGTAAAAGTGTAACCCTGGTGCCGTTCCAACTCACCGGACCCCTCTCCAATGCGTATTTCACTATTTCCTCTCTGTCCTCAAATGACAGCAGCCTGCACAATACATCCCTTGGAGTCCCCTGCCCCCCCAAGGGTCTGCTCATGACTCTATGGATCCGCTCAATCCGGAACGCTGCCTCCGGCGGTCTTCCTAGTAAGGAATTGAAGATCGCCTGCGCCGATGCTATCAGCCTGTTGCCTCCCACTTCCTCCGGTATTCCTCTGAGCTTCACGTTGTTCCTCCTACCCCGGTTTTCCATGTCGTCGGGATGTAACTGCATCTCGATGCATCGATGTTGCCGTCGAACTTCCCGCTGCAGGCCCGCCAGCTCCGCCAAATCCTGGCTCATCTCCTCTTGATGCCTTTCCATCGCAACCACCTTTGCTTCTAACGTAGCTGCTTGATGCTGCAAGTCCTCTATATCTTTTCTCACTGCTTTCTCAATGCGCAATGACATTGACTCTAGGTCCGCTTTGGAGGGGAGAGCCTGCAAATCTTCTTTAGTAGCCAAGGATTGTAGGAGGTTTCTCAGCGCCGCCCCCCCCCCCCAAATCTCCTTCCGCTCGTGGTGAATTGCCCCTGTGGGGGTTACCTCTGGGTACATGAACCCCTCCTCCAACCAAGCCATCCGACTTCCAATAGCACATCTGGATTGACATCCTGGCGAGGGGGAGAATGACGGACTACCCTGTCTGACGTCAGGACTGTCTGCACTGACCTCTCCCATCTCTTCTGGGGACTCCGGGGGATCGAGCCTTATCTCCTCTGTATATTCAGTGCTACTGCTGCTGCTCCTATTCAAGCTTACATGCCAAGCCGGGCTTATTATGGGGGAGCAAGGTATCTCCCTGGATCGTCTTGGGGGAGTCTCCCCGCATGTTCTCCGCTACCCCACCGTGTCAGAAATGTGGTCACCCCTAGAAGAGCACAGCTCCACATAGTCCCTGGGACTCTGGGGCCCACCATTGGTTTCCTGTGGTGTTTCATATGGGCACTGTCGATTTCTGTCGGCAGCCTGGTGTCTCTCCATCCCCACTCTGATGTGTTCACCGCCACAGTCCGGCTTCAGGGACACGTGTTCGGCAGTCCCCCCTCTTCTTTCCCCCTCACCTTTAACAAAGCCACTCCTCGCCTCCTCTGTCAGCTGTTCGGGTGCCGCAGCTCGTCTTCCGCCCCCGCCGCTCTCAGCTGTGCGAGCGGGGGACTCGGCTCCTTCCACCCCGCCTTCGGGGATTCGCTGTGTCAGCGCGGCCGGCGCCATCTTGCTGGCCTCCTCTCCTCCGGCAGCGCCGCTCCTCGCCTCCGCCGACCTCCGCTGCACAGGTCCCGCAGCCCGATTCTTGCCCCTGCCGCTCTCAGCTGTGCGAGCGGGGGAACCGGCTCCCTCCACCTCCTCCGCCACCTCGCCGTTAGAGAGTCGCTGCGTCATTGCGGCTGGCGCCATCTTGCCCACCTGTTGCTTTTCCTGTGTGGCCGGGGGAGCCATGAATCTGGCGATCCCCGCACGGGATGGGGCCACAGACCTCTTTGCCGCCTTCCTCTACTTTGGGATCCTATGCTCAGGTAAATCCCGCCAAATTTAATGCACAAGTCGCCTGTATAATCAATGGGCCATACGGAGCTCACACAGAACGCTCCTCACCTCCATGCCCAGGCCACGCCCCCTAATGAACTATTTAATTGTTGGTACACCTGCCATTAGACCCTTTTGGCTTTTATAAACTATTAAATTGTTAACAAATCTGACATTATAGTCTTTTGAGCTTTGATAAACTATTTAATTGTTGCACACCTGGCATTAGACCCTTTTGGCTTTGATAAACTATTTAATTGTTGTCAGACCTGGCATTAGACCATGTTGTGCTTTGATATTTGCGAACATACAGTGCATTATACTCTTTTGAGCTTTGTTAAACGATTTAATTGTTGTCACACCTGGCATTGGACCCTTTTGGCCTTGATAAACTATTTTATTGTGGGTACAGCTGGCATTAGACCATCTTGTGCTTTGATAAACAATTAAATTGTTATACACCTGTAATTAGACCCTTTCGACTTTGATAAACTATTTATTTGTGGGCACACCTGGCATTAAGCCCTATTTTGCTTTGATATACTATTTAATTGTATGCACACCTGGCATTATACTCCTTTGAGCTTTGATACACCATTTAATTGTTGGCACACCTGGCATTAGACCAGCTTGTGCTTTGATAAACAATTTAATTGTGGGCACACCTGTCATTATACTCTTTTGAGCTTTGCTAAACTATTTAATTGTGGGCACACCCGGCATTAGACCCTCTTGTGCTTTGATAAACCAGTTACCAGTGGGCACACCTTGCATTATACTCTTTTGAGCTTTCATGAACTACTTAATTGTGAGCCCACCTGGAATTAGACCCTCTTGTGCTTTGATAAACTAGTTACTTGTGACCACACCTTGCATAAGACCCTCTTTGGCTTTGATAAACTAGTTTATTGTGGGCACACCTGGCATATACTATTTTGAGCTTTGATAAACAAGTTACTTGTTGGCACACCTTGCATTATACAAAGAGGCACGCATGAAGACTTCAGAATGCATTGTTATCTTTAGATGGAAATGGAAATGTAAACACACTGTTCACCCATAATACTTCATTATGGATTCTGAAAGCTAAAATATACAGACACTTAATGTAGGGAAATTATGCATGCCTTAAAGGTAAAGAATGCTTAGGAATAAGTCTTCCATTTGTATGCTCTTTTACGTTTTTATTCATTAATTTTATGTTCAGCTTCTTTCCTGATTTATCTAAGCTCCTCATTTGTTAGAAGTTGTTTATTCCTATGTAGAGAAGAATTAATTAATGTAATCCAAAAATTCCTCCTCATATTCTCTTTACTCCTTCAAATGCAAATGTTTGCAGGAATACAAGATAATAATCTGAAAATTGGATTTTCTATAAATATTACACTTGGTAACTCCACATCCTTGGCAAAGTTCAAGAATGTCACTTAGAAGGTATTCACCAAATCATAGACATAAATATGAAAATCACCATCAAACTTGATGAAGCACACTGAAGGTTTGGCTTCCATTTGATGAATTACAGCGCCAGTCATTTTTGAGCCATCATCTTTGGTATATTCCCATTGCTTCCTAACTAGGCTGTCCACAACCTCTCTTGGCTTTCCGCTGGAGGAGAGTCAGACATATCTCCTTCTTTATCATAATCTAAAAGCTGATACATGTATAGAACAGGGTCTTTTTCATAAGTTACATAAAACCTTGTGTTCATGATTGGTGCTTTGGCTAAAATCATCCCTCACCATTTACTTTTGGAACTGTCTTCCAATTCAACCATATGTTCCACAGCTTTACCAGTCATTGTGTCAGCCAAATGGACATTGCTTATCCTGGATGAAGCAACTCGGTCTGGAAGTACCTCAAGAGCAGGTACCCTTTCAGCCTTCTGAAGTGCAAGTCCATAAACTAGTCAAACCCATCATACTTAAAGTGGTCCTTCACCCTGAATAAGAGCCTATCTTATATTTTTCCCACACCCTGTACATACAGATTGCTCACATTAAAAATAATCCTACCTGCATCTACTGCATGTTATGAGCCTTTAAACATCCAACATGGTGGCTCATGGAACATCAGGCCACCTGCAAACAGGAAGTGCCTTCTGACTGTACTGCTCTGCATTCTGGGATTGCTGACCTTTTCCTGACCTCAGCTCTGCTCTGTCTGAGCAAAGCACAGCTATAACCCGACCCCCTGTACTTTATCCCACTCTCCTCAGTAAGTTTGATGCTTTTGAATTAAGATTGTGGCGCCCGTTTCCTAAAGTCCTGAACAGAGTTGCAGCCCAGTGGGGGAAAGAATAATAAGTAAGTGACGAAAAACTTAAAATATATTAACTTTAGATATTGGGGAATTGTTTTTAAGGGTTTGGGCTTTTCAATAAATCATGGTAAAGGTCCGGTTTAATAATTTCCAACCATGTTGCATCCTGCAGCCAACAATGTTTCTCCTAGGCCGAGAAATGATTTTGCTTGGTCCGATTCTAATGCAATGTTTCTTATGAGAGATCCTTTTCTTCATCATATTTGCTGAAACACCAGCATGTGCCACATGAGTTATCGATCGATGTGTTGCCGCCTTTCCAAAAGGAGTCTTCATTCATCTGTATAATAAGGGCAGCAAGGCTGCCACACTAAAGAGAGAACAGGTCGCTCTTAACCTGTTTGCATTATGCATGAAATATTTTATACCTCCCACCAGCTTATGTGTTTTCTGCCAGCTATTTACTTCATGCATTAGAAGGCAGTGTCACATTAGCGTTTGATAAATCTACTCACTGAGGGCTTTATATTACTACTCACCTGTGGCCATCTGCATTGCACACACTGGGTTTATAATACAGGTCATCTGTGCCCAAGTTTATCGCAGTCAGTGGGCATAGACAGCATCTGTCTTTTGTCCATTAACCCAATGGACAGTTAAAGAGATGCAACATCCCAACCCATGCTAAGCTGTCCACATCAGTTGTGATGTGGACCTTGCAACATATAACATTAAACAGTTCATACCTTATTTTCTCCACAACCTGTTGGTGCAGGGCAGGGATGGCCTTGGCCTGCAAAGAAAAGTTGTGTCTTCTCGGAATAACTTATTGTGAGGCAGCCAAAGCCATAAGATTTTTATTAGCACCACGCTCTAACTAACTGAGATAACTGACCCCCTCACCATAAGATTTTTAAAGCTCTTCATCTCCACCAGCCGGAATAGAAGCATTTCTCTAGTAAGCAATTTACAAATGCTTGCAATTAAAGACCAGGGCTCACGGGTCGCCTTGTTGTAGGGGTGATGGTACAAGCATAAGAGGGAGCCTCAGTTGTTTGCATGTATTTCAAAAAATATAATTTTTAATAATACTAATAATGTTTTTGGATTTGCTTTGTAGGTCCCTGGTGATGGACGTTGTACAAAAACTTCCCTAGCTTTAGTGACTGGTGGCAAAGCATGCAAATGAGCCATCTGTGTCATTTGGGAACTCTGTCAGTATTGCCTCCGCCAGGTTGTGTTTGTATTTTCTAATCACACTCCAGTGGTCGAATCAAGGATGTGATGTTATCTTTATAGCAAGGATACAGCAGGGTGGCCACCCAGTAATTGCCACTGGTGACTATTCGGGTAACTCTGCCATCAGGCCACAGATGCTGGAGCATGTAGTGGCTCATGTGAGCCAGGCTTCCCTGAGTCAAGGAGAAGCCGTCCTCAGTGGAAGATGTCCAGCCCCACTCCAGTGACGCCTACGAGCTGTGCTGGGTGCCACGATTCTGTGAGAAAAAGTTCTCCTCCAAAGTTTCCAAAACTGTATCTTGGCTGGCTGCTGTCAATCCAGCAACCCACACTGTAAGCCACCTGTGGATGGACCTTACACCTGTGTAAATATGCCTCCTTTTTCCTCCTCTGCTTACTCCTGTGGAAATATTACATTCTTTTTCATGACCCAAGGTGTTTTCTCTAGCAGGCAAAGGATGGAGATATTAGCAGTGACAATGGCATCATTAGCGCTAACCATAATGGTGGTGTATTGGAAGCACTGGAGCATGGCACAAATGTACCTCATGGAGGCCCACCACAGGTGGTCAAGTGCTGTTCGTCTGCACTTTGAGTCACCCGGGCATTTTGGAGCTGGAACTCCACTACTGAACACATGCACCAACCAACGGATGTGCTTCAACCCAGCTCGGCACAAGGTTGCTACTAGGCTCTGCCCGTTGTTGAACACCACCTTGCCGAGCTTCAGGTTTAGCGTCAGCAACCCTTTATGTGTCTGCTCCTGGATCCCATGACTGGATGAGGAGGCAGGAGAGAAGGAAGCGGAGTAGGAGGAAACAGGTGGTAACGAGTGGAGGCATATAATAATACTAACATGTTATTTTTGTTTGCTTTGCAGGTTCCGGGGCCAAGAACGTGGTGAAGATTATTCAGTGCCCCACCCTCCTGTAATTTTGCAATGCACCACAGAATACGATAGCACCCTATAAATTAAAAATAATATTAATAACAATGTGACAAGGTGACAGAGGTTGTGCAGAGATTATTCACAATTTTCCCTCTTGACAGTTGACACAGTATGCAAATGACCCTTGACTTGTCATTTGTGCAGTGTTTGAAAAATGCCATGCTGGTGAGAGCTTTTGCTCCAGCTTTTTCAGTCCCTGGGCATGGTGGGCAGTAGTAGCAAGGGCATGATCGATGATGGTTTCTCCCTCTTCCGCTGGCTGTCAGGGGGTGCATGTAAAATTGTTTGAATAGATTTGTGCACCTGCAGGAGATATGGGGATAAACCTGTATCAGTTTTCAGAGGGACCTCACCTTTTCCACCCACTGACAGGTGTCATGTGAACAACAGTAAGCAACCCCAACTTTCTTCTTAGTGACCCCCTAGATGTCTGGCCATCAAGATCTCATGTGTTATTTACAAAAAATCTGCCCTGAATGGATATGGTTACCCTAACTTCAGTCCCCAGGACACATCTCTGGTGGAACTTGCAGGACCGACACATGGTACAAACACCCTTGTTTCCTGACCATCCACTTGGTGTCCAAGTGAGGCTGAGCCACCTTTCAGTCGTCAGCTTCCAATTTCACAATACCCCTGATTGGACATGGTTGAGATGGATGAGATTGTCCTGTCCATCAGTTCCCTGGGATCTGTCTCTGTTTGTCCTGGGAGCCACTTGTTTGGAAGAGAGTGGAGCCATTGGACTCCCGAGGGAGGGATTCCTGGACCACAGAAGCACCCATTGCGTGTTACAGTCACCATGGTGACTGCAACCACAGGTAGTGTGTGGGAGTTTGCTCCCCCTCCAAGTTGTTGTTCCAAACTTCCAGACTAACCTGGCCTTCTCACATCCTGATTGCAGAAAGGTCCAGCTATGTGGACTTTCCTGGGGTCCCACCACTTCTGGGACAGCCCTCATTTCAGTTGCATGTTCCCCCACAGCAGCTGTTTGTCCCCTGCTTTTCCTCTCGACCCAGAAAACCCTTGACTGGAAGTGGTCAGAATAGACAAGGCCACCAGGCAGGGGCGTAGCTATAGGGGTCGCAAGGGTCGCCATTGCGACTGGGCCCCTAAGCCAGGGGGGGCCCACCCCCCTGCCCATTGTAACTGTCCGCCGCCGCGGATCGGGCGGGGCCCAGAGGAGAGACAGAAGGTCTGGTGGCAGGCCCCCCCCCCCCCCCCTGCCCACTGGTCCCTGACAGCGCCGCCGCCCGGAGGAGAGACAGAACGGGCTGCCTGGCAATGGATGAATGAGAGGCCTCAGCCCCGCCCCTCGCTCCTCTACAGGCTGCCTGGCAATGGACCAATCAGAGGCCTCAGCCCCGCCCCTGGCTCCTCTACAGGCTGCCTGGCAATGGACCAATGAGAGGCCTCAGCCCCGCCCACTGACTCTGTAGGGGCAGCTGGGAAAGAATGATGTCTGTCACAGCGCGCTATTTACTGAAGAAGCCGAGTGCTGCAGCCGAAGCCACAAGGTAGGAAGTGCAATAACTGGAGGAGCTGAGAAACAGGGGAGACAGGGAGGGGGCAGCAAAGATATCTACTGAGCCACCAATGCTAAGCTGTGCAATGTAACTAGAGGCCATTGTAGAGTAACCACGGGGAAGGGACAGAGAGAGGATGGCTGCACTGTGTGTAAAGGTCATGTCTGTTCTTTATTTCTGGCTACTTCACTCCACAAGTTTGTTTATCCCTCTGTCCATTTATTTATCAACCTCTCCCTCTGCCTGTCTATCTATCCACCCACCCCTGTATCCATCCATCCACCCCTCTGCCAGTACATCTATCTATCTATCTATCTGTCTGTCTGTCTGTCTATCTATCTATCTATCTATCTATCTATCTATCTATCTATCTCATATCTATCTATCTATCTATCTATCTATCTATCTATCTATCTATCTATCTATCTATCTCTCTGCCAGTCTATCTATCTATCTATCTATCTATCTATCTATCTATCTATCTATCTATCTATCTATCTATCTATCTATCTATCTATCTATCTGCCAGTCTATCTATCTATCTATCTCTCTGCCAGTCTATCTATCTATCTATCTATCTATCTATCTATCTATCTATCTATCTATCTATCTATCTATCTATCTATCTATCTATCTATCTACCAGTCTATCTATCTCTCTGCCAGTCTATCTATCTATCTATCTATCTATCTATCTATCTATCTATCTATCTATCTATCTATCTATCTATCTATCTATCTATCTATCTATCTATCTCTCTGCCAGTCTATCTATCTCTCTGCCAGTCTATCTATCTATCTATCTATCTATCTATCTATCTATCTATCTATCTATCTATCTATCTATCTATCTATCTATCTCTCTGCCAGTCTATCTATCTATCTATCTATCTATCTATCTATCTATCTATCTATCTATCTATCTCATATCTATCTATCTATCTATCTATCTATCTATCTCATATCCAGGGGCGTAGCTATAGGGGTCGCTGTCACTGATGATGGGGGGGGGGGGCAGTTTGACTCCTCGCATCCGGGCCCACAAGACTTTAGCTACGCCCCTGCCACCAGGTCTTCCGTCATTTTCCCAGGACGTGTCTTCTGGCCTCAATCTGTCCCAGCAGCCACTTGGTCAAAAGGAAGGGAGCCATCAAACTCAGAGGAAACCGGGTGCTACCACTGTGCATGACTGCGGCCACGGCTTCTGCAACCGCTGTTGCCGTCTGCTCCCCTTCAACTTCTGATCAGTCCATTTCGGATAGACTAGACTAAACCCCTGAAAACCTGATTCTTAAGAAATCCTGCAATATGAACCTGAGGGCCTGACCTCATCTGGGACAGTCGTTACCTCAGCTTTATATTTCCCCATAGCAGCTGTTTGACCCTAGTTGAACCCTCAGCGATAGCTCCAGGGCACAAAAAAGTTCTAGGATGCTTGATTGATCTCCTCCCCCAGGGGGACTAAGGACACATTACATCACATAACCCCACCTTACCAGCAGTGGGCAGGTTAATTACATTAGCTACATCAATTACAGGGTTGTACATTGCATTGCAGTCTGGGGGACCAGACCTTGGGGGTTCAGTTGCTACATACTGAAACACAAGCCACCCTAAGTCTTTCCCTAAAAAAACCCTGGCAGGAATATTGAATGATACCCCCATCTCCCCCACACCCTGTCCAACACCCCAGTGTAAATACACCTTGGCAATGGGCAGAACTGGTTAAACTACTCCAATCTCAAAGACTGTGAGGGTTTTCCCAGGAACAAAATCTTATCAGCTAAGGCCGCATCAGACATTTCAGTGCCAGTGTCCCGAAGTCCCATGGCCCGTGTGGAGAGAGAAACCTGAGCAGGTGCCTTAGGTTTAGGTTTAGGGGCAGAAGGCTCTGCAGGCATCTTACCCCTCTACAGCTAGCAGGTTTCCTGGCCTCCGGAGTGCTTTTTTGGAGTACTCATCAGCAATCATGCAGAGGCTGCCTTTGGCTTTCAGTTACAGACAAACTGCTGGGGGTCCTCTGGGCAGTTCCACAAAAGCTGTTCAGTTGCAGTGAGCTCCTTCAGTTGCTAGATGGTGGTGAGCTGCAGTACAACAGTCCATTGTTTGGCCATTCTCAGTAGGGCCCGCATTTCATTGGCCCAGCTGTCTGGAATTTGCAGTCACTGCTACTAATTCCAGAGCTTCTTTCGGTAGGTCTCAGGGGTCAAGTTCTACTGCTGGACATAAGCCTGCTTGGTTTCCTCATAGCTCAGGATGGTCTTGCGTGGTTGGCAGCAATTTCACATGTGATGTCACTTTTTTATGCCACACTGCCACTCAGCCGCATGACATTCTGACACACCTATAAAGGAGATGTGCTCACACTCCATGGTAGGTAAGACTAAGGTGGAGACCACTTCAAAACACATCACTTTGGGCTTTGCATGGATCGTGTTTCTTTAATGATTTTAATGGACTGAATAAACAGGGCTGGCTCCAGGGTTATGTGGGCCCTTGGGCGACATGGTCTCAGTGGGTGTGCCACATCTGGATGCCCCCTAAGGATCATACATTTGGACCAAAACTCTAGTTTGGTCTACTTTAAGGCGCACCAAACTCTTTAAGCCTAACCTTAGAGTCTAAAAGAATCTAGATCCTCCTGATTTTGGATGCTTCAGTGTGTGACCCCCCCCTCATTACTTTCCTCAAACTAGTGAATGCACTGCGGGATCACCAGTTTGAATTAACTGCCAAACCAGGGGGGTTATTTCACAAGCAGGGCAAACTCAGGGGTGGAATTGCTTGCATAGTGGGTATGCCAGTGATCCCAGAGGGTTTCACACACTAGGGTATCACAGATTGGGATGCTCCAGGGATAGGAAATCAGTTGGGGTGGGCAACTTAAAAGCAGAACAAAACCCAGCACTTCCTCCCCTGGAATCTAAATTGAGATGCCCCGTTGTGTGGAACTCCGCCATTCAAGGAGATGTGAACACCAGCTGAGGTGGTGCCCTCCCAGTCCGCCGCTGGTCGCGTGCCATCGCACACCCCAAAGGCCGGCCCTTCACTGGGCCCCCTGAGGGTGTGGGCCCCCGGCAGCTGCCCCACCTTGCCGGGTGCTGACGCCGGCCCTGTGAATAAAGGTCATGTTTTAGCTGTTTCGAAAGTGCTGGATTTGCTTCTTTGCTGGTTAGGTACCCAAAGATTTTCTGGGCCTTACCCCTGGGACAAGGGGTTAAGAACCTTACCTACTGGTCCTCAGGAAGATGAGACTGATGGCAAAATAGTTTCAAATGCCAACAGGAAAGAGTCCAAATCCACACCTGTTTTCCAGCAGGGAGCAGCCCTCTGCACATGCCCGATTCTCAGGGGACTCGCAACATGGCTTGAGTGGGCTGCTGGTGCTGAAGTTGGAGGTGGAGCATTTGTAGGTGATGACCGTGCTTGGCCTGCTCTCTCCCGTTGCATTCAGCAGCCTCAGCTTGCTCTTGCTTGAGATGTTATGCAGCTTCGGCTTGCTCATGATTGCACTCCTCTTGGTTCTGTTGTTTGAATTTTCCCTAGACTGCCACCAGACCTGACCTTAGCCTGCCTGACCACGAGCCTGCCTCCTCCTTCAGATACTGCCACTCTCAGTCTTACTGACTGCTGGCCTTGTATCTCGCTACTGTCTTCTCCTTCTGTTGTGATGCATGTTTGAATTGACCACCTGGAATAACCTCAGCCTGTCAAGAAACATGCAAGGTACAAAGGCTGGTGACTGACCAAAGCATTGCAGCAATGCTAGGCAGCAAGTGATAACCCCATTAGGGCCTGACACTTTTCTAGCGCTGAGAGTCTTGAGGAGGCAAGCTACCACTTCTCATTTGAACATGATTTGTTGTGGTAGGGAAACAGTAAGGGGTTAGCTCATGTGAAGAGGGATGGATGGTTGAAGGGTTCTGTGCTTCAGGTGACACAAGGGTAGATTCAAACCTACAAGAGGCAAGCCAGCATCAAACTATAGAGTCAGAACAAAGCTTAATCAGAGGATAGCCAGGTCATTCTTGCACTTACATAATTTGGCTAAAGGGGACTCCTTCTATAATCAACAGATTTTTTATTGCATGGAAATATTTTTCATAATAGATAAAAAGATGGGCAAATTGTTACTGATGTTTGCCAACATTTAAATTGAATTCAACCTTAACACGAATCTTGACAGAAACACTAGTCATAATTAATTTTTTTTTTTTGGGTGGAATACAAGGGCTCTCACGGGAATTCACATCTGCATGAACCTTTAGTAGATTAAATTAATGTTGTGGACTAGGCCTTTGAGACTCCATTATGTATTGACATGTGATTATGTCTTACCTATACTGTGATCTGTTAGAGTTAATGACATTTCCAGTAATTAGCACAGGTCACACCATGGTGTGTGCACTATATAAAGCCGGGATCTGGCTGTTCAACACATATACGAGGACCGCCAACAGCCATCACAGCACTCGTACACACATTGACCTCATCAGGCGTTTGTTTCAGTCAGTTCTTATCACAATGTTGCTTCTCATTTTAATCCCTTTACAGAAAACCTGTTAATTTCATCTGGATGATGTGATTTTGGGGGGATTTGCTAGTCTAAGGGGATGTTTTATGGTGTCATAGAATATACATTTGTCTGATGGGTGTTTTATTGATTGAAGGATTATTTGTTGGTTTGAGGTTTGTTTTATGGGTTGAGGGAGAATTATGGGCGTTTTTGAAAGGGTGTTTTATGGATTAATGGAATATTGATTTGTTTGACTGGTGTATTTGTTTTTCTGAAAGCTATTATATGAAATGAGGGAACATTCATTTTATTCTGATCGATGTTCATTTGAGTGACTAAGTATTTATTTATCTTAGGGGTCTTTTATGGATTAAGGTAGTAATTATTTGTCTGAGGGGTGTTTTATGGATCAGGGAGGATATATTTGTCAGAGGAGTGATTAATGTATTGAGGGAGTAATTATTCATCTCAGAGTTATTTTATGTATTCAGGGAGATATTATTTGTCTGCGGGGTGTTTTATGGATTAAGCAAATTTATTTTAATGAGGGGTGTACCAAGTTTTGCAGAAATTTTCCTGATGGGTAGGGAGAGCTCCAGGTGTGGGTTGTGGCTCATTTAATCCAAATCTGTTTTGATTTGTTGGGTTTGTCTAGTGCTGGAGAGTATGTCCATTGAGCAAGAATCCTTGGCCTTCTACCACCAGAAACATAATTGCCATGCATTAGATCATACTAGAAGGTCTCAGGTGTTCTGGTTTGGGCAAGCATCCAGTTGAATGCCTGAAATTGGTCAGGCCAAATACACTTTCTGAATCACTTGATGGGTAGTGATGAGCTCCAGGCTCATGCTGTGGTTGATTCCACCAGAATCTGTCTGGGTCAACAAGTCCTTTGGGTAGGAATCATGGACCTTTGCCAAAATCCTTTTCCTTCTGCCACCAGGAAAAAAAATAGCCACCATCATGCCAAAATCATGATCATGCCAAAAGGTCACAGGTCTTCTCCATCCTGGCTGTGGTCAAACATTCAGTTGGATGCCTGAATTAGGTCAGGCAAAATACACCTCCTGAGTCCTCCGCCATTAGCTTTAATGGGATCCTGAATTACGTAAATAGCAAATTTCATCCAAACAGAGCAGCTCAACTTAGTGGACTCTTAAGGATTACTTAGGTGACTCTTAAGGATTTGGGCACCCGAGGGGTGTTGTTTATGGACTGAGGAAGTATTCATTTTTTTAAGGATAAGTTAACTAGGATAAATTAAAATATTCATTTTTCTGATGTATTCATTTATATGATGAATTATTTATTTGTCTGAGGAGGGTTTTATGTTGTAAGGGGGTAGTCATTTGTCTTTTATTTGTCTTATGTTGTTGAGGGCATATTTACTTCCCTAATGGGTGTTTCATAAATGTTTTGGTTGAGTTGAGCAGGGTACATAGGCCTTGATTCACTAAGAGAATTCTCATGGTAGTAAAAATTTCAATTTATGAGAAAAAAGAGTATTTCACTTTTAGGGAATCACCAGATATAAAGACAATGAAAGTCAATAGTATGTTTTATTACTGAGTAAAAAGTAAAAATTTTAAATGTTCCATAATTTTCCCAGGAGTTAAAAAGTGCCATTGACTTTCATTTTTTTCCAATCTGGTGATTCCCTAAAAGTGAAATTCTCAGGCTTTTTTACTACCATGAGGATTTTTTTCAACCCTTAGTGAATCAAGGTCATAGTATTCATTATGGAGGTATTAATTTAGGTTTTCTGTAAATTGGTAAGGTTTTCCTGTGGCCTAGGTAAACGTTGTCTATATTGGACAGAATTTATTTGAGTTGTAGACTGTAGACCGTGGATTGATAGAATATTTATCTAGGCCAGGTAGGGAGACTAATAAGAATGAAGGGAGTCTTCATTCGGGCTATATACAGTTGTTTTATGTAATGGGCAAGTCATTCATCAGGTGGAGGTGCCTTCTTTGATTTTGACTGTTACATATTTTGTGTAGATTACATTTTAAAGGAGGTCTATGCATTTGGCCAACAACATTTAGGGGGATTTATTAAAGATTGCTACATAGATTTGGATCTCTTATGCTTTAGGGGGATATTTATTTGCCTTTATAGGACTTATTTTTCTGGAAATAGAATGTAAACTGCAGTATTTCTTTTTGGGATCAGGGCAATGGATAACTAAAAGTTCATGTGCACGAGAACTGCTAAAACAGAATAGGTAAGTATTCTTGAGATCAGAAAACGGGAGAGAAATTTCCTAGAGAAGCCTGGGCAACCACTCGGCAACAGTGACTCCGACAGGTGATGGGTTTCCGTAACTTAAAAAATACAGGTTAAATAAGTAGTTAACTTTCCAGACCACTTTTAACCCCCACTGGAGTTGATACCATAAATACCTCCAAGGATATAAGAGAGTAACTAAGATTTATTAGGAATTAGTTTACATGTACATTGTATGGGCACATAATGACCAGGTCATGTAGGCTACCATTGCCAATTGTGGAATCAAAATAAGCCCAATTGTCAGGGTACAGGAATGGCAGAATTTACAAATAAGTCCCAGATAACAAGATTATTGCACTTCAGTTGCGATTATGATGCTATTGGTCATTGTTTATGGGCAGTCACTTTGAATTATGTGGTTTATGTATTGAGATTTTCATTATTTATTAGGTATAGTGGATTCTTTCATATATGTATTTTTCCTTGCCACTGGCACTTTAGATTGATTGAGTAATGTTATGGTTTTTATATTGGATGTGGTGTATTTTCATATTTAATTTAGGTTATTAATTTTGGTTAATTGGAGATCACGTTATTTAATTAATTTTGCACTTTAAGGATCCGGATCATAGGCAGGGACTTATAATCAAATGTGTTAATATTATAATATTATATATTTGTTATTTATTGTGACTCTCCCCTGCACCTTAGACTTATTTTAGTGTTTGTTTGTCTTGTGTGATTTTTGTATTTTAGATGTTTTTAATATGTCATTTGTCTATTGATTGATTTTTGTCTACAATAAAGATGTACCGTATTTTTCGCCCTATAAGACACACCATTTTTCCCCAAAAGTGTGTGTGTATGTGTGTGGGGGGATGTCTTATTGGGCGAATTTAAAAAAATATATACTTACATGATTCTCGTGCCCCCTGTCCCTGTTGTGGCTTTTGGCACGAGAGACGAGAGTGGGAACAGAATTCGTGTAAGTATATCTTTTTTTTTCTCGGCGGTTAGGGGTAATGTCACACCGATTAAGGGGATGGGGTGCCCACTGCCTACATGGGGAATGGGATGGAGGGGATGCCACACTGCCTATGGGTAATGGGAGGGGGAATGCCACAATGCCTATATGGGGAATGGGAGGAGGGATGTCACACTGCCTATATGGGGAATGGGAGGGGGGAATGCCACACTGCCTATGGGTAATAGGAGGGGGGATACCACACTGCCTGTAATGGGTTGTTATTCACAACATTTGGTTTAGAATATTTTCTTTCTTATTTTCCTCCTCCAAACCCAGGTTCGTCTTATGTACATGTGCGTCTTATAGTGCGAAAGGTGTGGTGATCTATTTATTATACACACTGGTGTGCCACCCTATGAAGTTTCTGGTCTATATAACAAGATTAGGGACACTCGTAATAATGCCCTGACAAATATAACTAACTTAGCTAATGTGACTGCCATTGATTAACTACTATAACTATTTTTTTCTTCTATACAGACTGCCTTCATTTTAAAATTTTAGCTGACTGTCTTAGTTATAACAACATGAGCAATATGTGTTCAGCCGTTTGGAAGATCATCCTGATCCAGCTTATCTTAGTCATCCGCTGCAAAGATCATAGATGTGAGCTTCCCACCTTGCCAGAGCTACAGGGGGTAACGATACCTGGAGATATCATGATAGGCGTGTTATTACCGATCAACATTGATAAGATTTATCAAAAAGTTACATTTAATGTGAGACCACCCAGGACATCCTGCACAGTGTAAGTACCTAACGTACAAATAAAGATTGTTTATTTCAAAAGGGGGAACGTATCGTATTGCTGTTCTTCCCAACGTGATCTTAAAAACGGAACCTTCTTTTCTCCTAAAGGTTCAGTCTTGACTATTTTCAGACCCTTCAGACATTGATTTTTGCAATTGAGGAGATCAACCAAAATCCCAATATTCTCCCAAATATAAAGCTGGGCTTTCAGATGTATGACACCTGCAATGTTGCTCAGTATGAATTACAAGGAGCTCTGCGATTCCTGATTCAGCCGTCTGTTTCAGACTCCTTCAGTCTCTGTAATTCAAGTTCCCACTTTCCGGCCGTTGTTGGATCTGTTGTGTCGGCAAACTCGATTATTATAGCACAGGTTTTAGGAATATCCCGATATCCACAGGTAAGATTTGTATTTGATAATGTTGTTCGAATATTACTCTGTTCAGTATTCAGAGGAGACAATCTTGTTTAAGCTCGGCATGAGATATTTGCATTTCAATAGAAGGGTCATAACTGCTTAAAGTGGATCAAAATCCCGGGATTGTGACTATCCTGGGTTTTGGTCCTTGCCCCCAGGCACCCCGGGGATGTCCCACTGTGTGACTACGATGCATGAGCAGCCTGTGCTCGGATCCGCTCCCCGATCCGCTCCCGCTCCATTCGTCCAAATGCTTGTCTAAGGCGAGAGGATCAGAGCATGCTGGTTGCTGCATCCCCCGCTACCCATTAACAGGGAGTGTGCCTATGCCGGCAAAGCTGGGATGACAGAAAGGAATGGGGCAGAGCCAGGGGGACAGGGATGGATGGGGCAGAGCTGAGGGGACAGGTATTGGTTGGGCAGAGCTGGAGGGGGCATGGATGGATGGGGCAGAGCTGGGGGGACGAGATGGTGGGACAGGGATAAATGGAGCTGAGCTGGGTGTGGGGGGGGGGATTAGATGGGCAAAGAGACAAAGAAACAAAGTTTGTGTGCACCTTGCAATGCCACTTCCCACATGTGCAGTACTTCATATTGCAATGCTAGGTGCCAGGGAGCCATGACACTGGCAGGGAGCACTACATTGCCGATCAAGGGGGCAGCTCTGAGCAGGCAACACAGAAGCAATTGAGTGCAGGGCTGTCAGGGCAGGGGTCCAGAAATCTGGCACCAAGGTCCGCTATCTGCCCCGGTCCACCAGTTGAGTATCGCTGCTCTAAATACTATGTAACCATTTGCCTAGTCCAACCAATACAGTTGTGCATGCCAACTTTAAACCTCGCATGCTGTTTATTGTAATATACCTCTGTCCTCTGACTGTCTCCTGGACTGCTGTCTAGCTACAGGACTCTGCCAAGGAGAGGGGGAGCTGATTGGGTCATGCCACTTCTATCTGTAGTTCTCCAATTGGCTGCTGAGTACTGGGCAGACAAGAAAGTGGGCAACACCCACAGAGTCGTATTTAGCCACCATTGCTTTGAATGCAAGTCGTCTAATAAATATTTAAAAGGCTAAAAAATGCAATTGAGCTAGAAATACTGATGATTTGCGTTAGGCCCTTATACAAGTTTGTTCCATGTACAGTATTGGAATGAGACATTCTTGTGATGCTGTTGTGACACCCTTGATGATGTCATAGGTTACGAAGGGAGTTCTGTGCCGCATGCACAGGCTCTTGTCCAATCAGTGGTGCATGCCATGCATAATAATGATTGGCATACAGCCCTGATTAAAGCGGATCAACACAGGGATCGATAAGATTCCCAGGCTGATTAATTCCCTCCCCCCTGGGCATCCAGAAACGGGATTGGGATGCCCCACTGTGTGAAACCCCCCAGGTCACCCATAAACTCATCTTCATTCCCGGGACAATGGAACATGTACGAGCAGCGACCACATCCCTAGCAGGGCGCGTGTCAGACAGCAGGCACGCTCCCTGTTAGAGGGTAGCGGGGGATGCATCCGTCAGCACGCTCGGATCTGCTTGTATAACACAAGCTCCTGGATAAAGGGGCTCGAGCGGATCTGAGCGTGCTGCTTGGCCGACTGCTGCACATGTGTCGTACAAAGAAGAGGTGAATTTGTTCATGCAACCTAGGGGCTTTCACACAGTGGGGGGGGGGGGGGGCAAGGACCAAAACACAAATCAAAATCCTGGGTTTTTGTCCACTTTAAGCAGAGAATCAGACATAAGGGAACAGGAGTGGGTGTATCCCTGGTTCCCCTGTAGCGTGTGGCGCCCTCCCCCCCAACCAGACTATCTAGACTATCTGAGTGGCTGGGCATGGGATTGCATCTCAGCTACAGGGGTGCTACAGGTGCAGCACAGACCTGTGAGTGTAGCTTGGAAGCCCTCAGAAAAGGTGAGCCAATGTGGGGAAACCTAGGGGCTCATACAGTAGGGCATTCAGGACCAAGGTTGCTTGATTGGCCGGCCGTGAAATCTTTTAGACCCCAGAGCTGGCCAAGCGGGTGGTTGGTCTACTTTAAAGGAGCACTATCACAAAATTGTGCAATATAAAAAATCCATATAAACACATTGGCTAATGAGAGCGGGGGTCATTTATACACCTGAACTAAATAAAACTTCTACCAAGCTTGTGGTTTATTCACTCATGGTAGGGATAAAATCCAGGAGTGACGGGTTTAGTCTATCTGGGGTGACAGAGCCTGTCACCCCAGATATCCTTTTCTTTCCCTTAAAGAAAGAAAAACAAGCCCTGCTGGATAATTCTTGGTGCCAGGTATGTAAGTGACCCCTCCTCCCGCCATCCAGCATATTTATATTAGATTTTTATCATTGGGCCATTTTTTCGCGATAGTGCTCCTTGTACACAGAGAACGGACCATTTTATTGAGCAGGGATTTCTTTTCTGTCCAGATCTCAGGCATTTCTATGGGTTAGGAGTGAACAGGCAATTATAATGCTGGAAATAATACAATAATAATTTTGTTTTTCCTTATTTTTAGATAAGTCCATATTCAAGCGTCAGCATACTAAGCGACCAAAACCTGTTTCCATCCTTCTTCAGGACCCTTCCAAGTGATAAAATTCAGGTAAAAGCAATCGTTAAACTCATTGTACACTTTGGCTGGACATGGGTCGGACTTGTAGGCCCTGACAACGATTATGGTATACTGGCAATCCAACCAATTAAGGAAGAGCTTATCAAAACTGGAATATGCGTAGCCTTCACTGAATACATTCGCCTAGATCGACCCGATCGCAATGCTCCCAACATTGTAAAGACCATTAAGGAGTCAAGCGCCAAAGTTATCGTCGTCTTCTCGACTGATGCCATTTTCGCTCCCGTTGTGAATGAGCTGGTAAAGCAAAGCGTCACAGGGAGGACAATCATTGGCAATGCCGGTTGGTCCAGATCCATTTTGCTTTCAACGAGCAGCTATTTCCCAGCGTTAAATGGCACCATTGGATTTGCCGGTTATAACTATCAGATTCCAGGACTGAGAGAGTTCCTCACCAAAATTCACCCTGTTTTATCTGCGCAACAATACTGGGTGAATACGTACAGGGAGAAAATATTCAACTGCCGATTCGCCAATGTTACCGGCTTAGGACTCCAAGTAAAACAGTGCACAGGAAATGAAAGTTTTGAGGGTATTAATGCCAATGCCATATTTATGAGTAGCATTAAGAATACTCCATATGCATATGCTGCTATTCCTGTTTTGGCCAAAGCTTTAGAAGATCTACAGAACTGCACCGAAGGAAAAGGGCCATTCGCTGGAGGATCCTGCGCAAATATTTGGAGTTTCAAACCATGGCAGGTAATAGAATGTAGAGAAAATCTCTAAGCTCCCTTCGACTGGAAAAAAAAGACATTCAGTCTCCGGAGGCGACAATCGTTTTTTACCATAAGAACTATAAATCTGTGGAATAGCCTCCCGCAGAAGCTTGTTACAGCATCAACCGCTGACAGCTTCAAAAAAGGATTAGATGCTTATTTAGAAAAAATAACATTAACAGTTACTATTTGTGGTTATCAGTAAAAATAATTAAAATAAAGTCAAAAATAACTTCCTCAACACCCTTGGTTGAACTGCAACATGGGGTGTATGTGGCAGTTTAGCTTGTAGATTTAGTACAGTTATTGTAACTGATAAGGCTGACCTTCAATGCTAATAAAATGAATCATCGCAGGGGAGCCCCGGTGGGCAGTGTTTTTATGAATATTGGGCAAAGTAAAAAAAGAAAAGGAAACACGGGCTGTTTTGGGGCCCTGGGCTGAGGATGGAAGGTGACGACATGAACTTCCTTTCTGGGGATAGGATAACTTTAAGCCAGAGGCGCTATCATTGTATCACACTGGGACCAGCTGAGATTTTATTTTCAAAATGATGTTAAACCGGACCTTCAGCATCATTTAATGAAAAGTCCAAACCCCTCAAAAACTATTCCCCAACATCTAAAATTAATACATTTTTTGTTTTTAGTTGCTTGCTTTTTATTCTTTCCCTCACTGGGCTGCAACTCTGTTCAGGACTCCAGGATAAGGGCACCACCATCTTGCCTCAGAAGCATCACATGTTGAGGAGAGAAGAGGGGGGAAAGTGCAGGGTGGCGGGTTATAGCTGTGCTTTGCTCAGACAGAGCTGAAATCAGGAAAAGGACAATCCCAGAATGCAGAGTGGCACAGTCAGAAGACACTTCCTGTTTGCAGGCAGCCTGAGACTCCATGTGTGTGTATTAATGTGAGCAATCTGTATGTACAGGGTGGGGGAAACATATAAGATAGGCTCTTATTCAGAGTGAAGGTCTGGATTAATGTAGAAAATATGTATGTACAGTGGGGGAAACATATAAGATTGGCTCTTATTCAGGGTGAAGGTCTAGAATAATGTGGGCAATCTGTATGTACAGGGTGGGGGAAACATACAAGATAGACTCTTATTTCAGGTGCAGGTCCGGTTTAATGTGGGTAATCTGTATGTACAGGGTGGGGGAAACATATAAGATAGGCTCTTATTCAGGGTGAAGGTCTAGAATAATGTGGGCAATCTGTATGTATAGGGTGTGGGAAACATAAGACAGGCTCTTATTCAGGGTGAAGGTCCAGTTTAGTGAGGCACACAGGGGGTTAATATCAGGTAGAATTTAAAACAGCACAGAACCACAAATGTCCCTCCATGCCCCCTCCGTCCACCTTCCCTGTCTGAGTACCTTGGGCCATGCAGCTGTCTCGGTTCGATTTCAAAATAAAAAAAAAAAGGGTTTTTTACCAACGAGTCAATGCCCCCTGGCATTATTGAGATCGTTGATTGGCCGATCTCGAGAATGCCGGCTGATGTGACCAGCCTGACGGCAGGTCTCCCTGTAGACCGAGAAGCACCCCTGCCCCCAGCCTATCTGAATAGAAGGAAAAGGGCGCAGGAGTGCGGTGCAGCTATAGGGAAGCCGGCGCCAGCCAGCGTTGTGGTCACAGAAGCACAGTGTGAGCCACTAGAAAAGGGCAGCCTAGCGCCCCAGACCTGGAGTATTTTTGTGCCAAATGTTTTTGGGTTGCTTCAAGTCAACATTAATTCAATACAAGCTTCACCCAGTGGAAGCGGCACGGGCGGCCGCGTGCGCAGGTGTCCCCTCTGCTTTCCTCCCCTCTTTTATCTGTGGATCGGTTTGTGTTGCCGGGCGCATGGTTTGAATAGTTTTTAATATATTGCTCAAATTTGCTCTGATTTATGCACTTTGTTTGAGTTCAAACAATACTATAGATGTAATCACCCTTATGATAGTGGTCTTCACATTTTTTGCATTAATTGGTATTATTTATTTATTTTTTATTTCAGCATAGTAGCTTGAAATATTTAGGATAGTAACCATTGCACTGTCACTTTATTGGCCACATGAGATTGGTTGTTCTTTGAATAATTGGTATAAGTTATTTTTGTGCCGGCACAAAATATATTAATTGCAACTCTTGTGAGTTCCGATCCTTTGTATATGTGGAGTTCCCCAGATATTATTGCCCGCCAGTGTTCTGGCAGCACTGGATGCATCAGGGGTTTTTGCAGTGTTTTTAAACTGTTGGTTTTTCTTTTTCAATAATTTTTATTAAGCATGTACAAAGCAACACATACATCTATGATAACAATGTACAATATAATATATAATCCAGCCTTGTAAAAGCTGCCAAGGGCAACGAAACGCGGCGGCGGCGGCGGCAGGCGGCATTTGCATCTCTGTTGGCGTTTGATCTGGCCAGATCCTAATGTTGGGGAGTCGGTGAGAGCCATCCTCTGATTTTATGAGCGTTTTAATTTTTATTTCATGTGAGTGCATTGATGTGTCCTATTAAATAGTGTTTGTCATACAGTATCACACTAGGTGTGTGTTTTCTGTTCTTTTTTTGCATTCACTGACGTGGTGTCCCATGTGAAATCTGCCTGGAGGGACTTTGCATTGACCTGTGGAGTGGAACAATTGGGTGTGCTTGGATCTGAAGTGGCAAGGACTCTGAGAACCACGGATGTGAAAGAAATTGTAATAAACTAGACCAGCCGGAGTGGTGCTTGGACATGCGTTTTGGTACTACTCAAATATTGGTGGAGCTCCAGGGCTAGCCCACCATTAAGTCCTCATAGACAAGGCTGCACACCATTTCATCATATAAATAATCAATTTATTAATCAAAAATTAATCCAGTAATCCACATACAAATGACACACATAACAGATTAAAAAACATATAATTAAAAACCCCAAGTGGGGAGGAACTCCAGGGCTAAATGATATAAAGACACTCCAATATGGTGTCCAAATAACTCCTTAAATGTAATAAATATGTATAAATCTATTCACATCAACTAATGTATATACACTGACGTTTGCAGGACAAGATACTAAGTGCTTGTGCAGTATAAAACATAATCCTAGGGTCTATAATACGTTATAGACTAAGTGCAATTCCATATTGAGTTGAAATCTAAACATGTGCAAACTACAAATAAATAAAGTGCCCTCAACAGTGCATAAAGTGCCTACGTGCTAACATGCATTAACCTAAATAGTGCCTCTACTTGTCTCCAGAAACGTCAGGAATCCATAGTAACAACTAATATCTGATAATCATTAATGCGCACAGCAGCCCAATTCCTCCCCACTTACCTTCTCACCTACGCGCTTCGTGGATATGAACCACTTCACCTGGGTGGCTCTGGGACATGCGTTTTGGGACAACACACTGGTAACCTAGGAAGCTCTGTGTATATATTGAACATTTGATTGAACTCTATGGACAAAGGGTTTCACACGTAGAGCATCCTTTCCTTAAGACTTCCACTGAGGATATATTGAAATCTGGTTTTGCTTTTGAGCGCGGTATCTTAATTGTTTTAGTTACAATATAATATAGACAGTAAATTCTTCTGTTTCAGCATAAACATTGCTCTTATCAACTTTGACAAAATAATTATCACTTAATTTCACCACTATGTGGATAAGACAGTAATAATAGATAAAAAAATATATAATGTAAAAATAAAACAAGAAAAAAAGAGGGGGGTGGGAAAACTTGGTTTTTATGTAATTGTTGTGTATGTGTGTGTATTTTTTGTATAATAAACTTTTGCATACATTTATTAATTTGTCTTGGCATTTACATTTAGGTGTGCTCCTATAGGTGGGGTGGAGGCAGACCAGTAGTCCACCACCCCCCTTGTGTTTGGATTAATTCAATACAGGTTATTAAAGCAATTTCTTCTTTTTCTGTCCACCTCTGCAGCTTACTTACTACGTTAGAAAATTCAGGCTTATCCTAAGCTCTGGAAAAAATTTGTACTTTGACGATAAGGGAGAACCACCCTCCAACTACAGCCTTGTAAACTGGCAGATGACTGCAGATGGAACGGTGAGGCAAATTCAATTCGGGAGCTACAGTACCTCAGTCGATGAGAAAATCTTAGATATCAATGCCGATTCAGTCTTGTGGTCCACGGGAAGTAATCAGGTGGGTTTGATATTGTTGCAATGTTTATTGTTGGAGGGGGAGGATGGGGTATGAATTTATGTCTATTGGAGTACATAGCCTGACATATAGCCTAAAATATATTGTAAATCATGGACTAATCTGAATAATCTGTAATTTCATGTATTGTTGCTGATATACTGATCATAAACGTATACACATACGTTGATGGAATATAATCATATAATTGTAATTGTTTTAGTTCTTTTGTGTCTTTTTATGTGTCATACTGTTTTTTCTTTGTATTTTAAAAAAAGAGAGGCTGGACAAGGTTGGTGGCAGCTCCCCATCTGTTTATTTATCGCGCACCTGTGCTGTCGCCCTTGCTTGTCGCCGGCGATCTCCCCCTCTTCAAAGCATCCGTTGTTATGATGGCGAGCCGCGCGTGAATGTGCGCGACGTTGGCATGTGATGCGGGCGGCCCAGAGGTCCTGGGGGAGGAGCTGGTGATCGGAGTGGCATCTGACCCAGGTGGGTGGGAGGGATCTGTCCCCGACGTACGCTTCCTGTGTGTCAGGGCGGCTGCTGGCCGGGGCTGCTGGACGCACGGTAGCATGTGTTACAGAGGAGGCAGATGAAATCGCCCCCCTTATGATCTTCACCATATAAAAGCGATGAGACGGAGGGGACAGGGAACTGACACCTTGAGAAAGTGGTACGCCACGGAACGCGTGGGGGATAGAGGTTTTCAGCCACACAGTGGATTGGTCTCTTCTTGAGGTGATATTGTTCTATGCAATAAATTATTCACTGTGCCCGGCCTATTGGCCCGTTTGGTTTTTGTTTGATTTCTCTTTCCTTGGATGATAAATTTGAACTAATACAGGCAGGAGCACTTTAGCACTATCTTCTCTTTATTTGCCATTGTTTGCACATTTATCTAATAGTGGATGATTTTTAGGGTTTATTTATTCATTTTGTTGAGTTTTTAAATATGAAATGTTTTGTATGTCATTTGTTAAATGTAGTAGACTGTTAGTATACATGTTTTTAATCTATTGAATTAAATATTGAATGATGATTTAATTTGATAGTTTCATCAGTTCTTGTGCTGGCTCAATTGGGATCCTGTGGTAACTGGAACCACACTCTTTGTTTGGATTGTCTGCATTTTTGTGCATGTTTTTGGATACTTTGGGCCGGGAGCAGCGTAATTTGAATACTTAAGGTGGTGCGGGATCTTGTGGTTTGTTTGGGGTAAATCATGGACTAGATAGTAAAGTGATGCCGTCCGCTATAGCCCGCTCGGTGTATAGATGGAAGGCTCGATTCAGAGAGACAAAAAAAAAACTTCAGTTTTAGTGCCGATCTGTTTTTTTTGTGAAATGTTTCCGTTCTCGTATGAGCGTACGAGCGATTCTATGCATGCATTGAAAACCTTCTGTAAAGATTCCGTCCATTCGTACGGCAGATTACGAATACGAGGATGTCATTTTCCATCCAGACTTTTCCGTTTCATTTCCACATGTTACAACGTAGGCTTTCGTTTTTGCCCTTTTCCCATCGTATCCTCCCACGAATCCTTTACGTTTCCCGTTCGATTCTGTTTCCCTTTTTCGTCCAGACGGAATCCTTACGATCTTGCGCCTGCGCACTACAAACTTAACTCATTAAAGTGCTCGCCTACATATTTGCCCACCTCACTTCTACTACAATGTTAGCACTATCATTGAAAGCGCATTCCCGAACGTGAAAAAAGAACGAAAAAAAGCAAAAAAATAACAAACACCCACCAAAACTTTCACAGGCAGCTACGGAAGTCCGGACGAATGTGTCTTTGAATCGAGGCTGGAGTACAGAGATGTCTATCAATACACCTGAAAGATAGAGCCTCAGCATACCTGAATTATTTCTATAAATGCAACAAATAGTATGGGTAAATTCCCCTACTTGTGCCATGCCATATTCCCGTTCAACAGGAAACGCCAATCTCTGACATCTGCATTATTGCTTGTACTAGGATGTCCGCCATAGAGAGCTGGGGAGTGTTCATACACATGGACAATGTCACTAAAGTGTTAGATGAAGGTGGTGCTGTGGATATCGCCTATCTGGATTTTAGCAAAGCCTTTCACACTGTACCAAATAAAGAGTTCATAGATAAGTTATTGAAGGTAGGAGTCAATCCCTGGATAGTTCAGTGGATTTCCAGTTGGCTGAAGGATCGGTATCAGAGCGTTGTTGTTAATGGTGTGCAATCTGAACAAAGGCGAGTTACAAGTGGTGTGCCGCAAGGCTCTGTCCTGGGCCCCATTCTTTTTAATATATTTGTAAGTGACATAGGAGAAGGCTTTGTAGGAAAAGTTTGTCTGTTTGCTGATGATACAAAGGTTGGTAATAGGGGGATATTCCTGGAGGTGTCTGCAACATGGAAAATGATTTAGCTTTACTGGATAGATGGTCAAAACTGTGGAAACTAGAGTTTAATGTCTCTAATTGTAAAATCCTGCACTTGGGTAGAAGGAATCCCTGCTCTGAGCACCGTATGGGCAGCTCTGTGTTATCCAGGACCTCGGAGGAGAGAGATTTAGGGATACTGATTACTGATAGCTGCAAGATGAGTGGACAGTGTAGCCAGGCAGTGGGAAAAGCAAGCAGGATGCTCAGCTGCATAGCTCGAGGCATCACCAGTAGGAAGAGGGAGGTTGTGATGCCGCTGTATAGAGCCCTTGTGAGGCCACAGCTAGAATACTGTGTGCAGTTCTGGAGACCTTACCTGCAAAAATACATTATTCAAATAGAAGGGGTCCAAAGGCGGGCAACAAAAATGGTGGAAGGACTTAAACTTAAAACATATAAGGAGAGACTTAAAGAACTTAATTTGTACAGTGTGGAGGAAAGAAGGGAGAGGGGGGACATGATGGAGACCTTTATATATGTGAAAGGATTGAATAAAGTTCAGGAGGGAAGAGTTTTTAAGAAGAAACATAATGATACCTGAAGCTAGTTGGAAGGAAGATCAGGAGCAATGTTAGAAAATATTATTTTACAGAAAGGGTAGTAGATGCTTGGAACAAACTTCCAGCAGAGGTAGTTGAAAAATCAACAGTCACTGAATTTAAGCATGCCTGGGATAAGCCTCTATCTATCCTAATATAAAGAGAACATACAGTATATACATAAGGGCATACGCCTCCATCTATCCTAAGATAAAGAGAATATACAGTATACACATAAGGGCATAAACATCCATCTATCCTAAGATAAAGACAACATACAGTATACACATAAGGGCATAAGCCTCCATCTATCCTAAGATAAAGAGAACATACAGTATACACATAAGGGCATAAGCCTCTATCTATCCTAAGATAAAGAGAACATACAGTATACACATAAGGGCATAAACATCCATCTATCCTAAGATAAAGAGAACATACAGTATACACATAAGGACATAAGCCTCCATCTATCCTAAGATAAAGAGAACATACAGTATACACATAAGGGTATAAGCCTCCATCTATCCTAAGATAAAGAGAACATACAGTATACACATAAGGGTATAAGCCTCCATCTATCCTAAGATAAAGAGAATATACAGTATACACATAAAGGCAGACTAGATGGAGCGTATGGTCTCCTTCTGCCATCACCCTTCTATGTTTCTATGTTTCTATGATCCTCCCACCCTGGGCGGTCACTAGTGAACGTCCATCACATCACTAGCTGCGTTTCCTCTTCTTCTTCTTTTGTAATGTGTGAGAGGTTGCAGTGCAGTGCAGTGAGAGTACGGCAGACATCCTAATGCAAGTAATGCACAAAATAGATCAACCTGGGGACAGTCTGCCACTGAAAATCCATTTTTCTCTCTTGTCTACTGGCCTGGGGCCTAACACCCAGGCCCATTAAAGCTAATAACACTCCCCCATAGGATAACACCAAAAAGTGTTAATATAACCAAAACTATTTGTAACCTATCGAAAAGTAATATAAAAAATGGCTGGACTTGGTGTTATATAAAAAAAATGCTCCTTTTAAACCATTATAAATCCATACATTTATATTCACAGGTGCCTCGTTCAGTGTGTAGTGAGAGTTGTTCCTCAGGATTTCGGAAGGCCTCCATACAAGGACAACCTTCATGCTGCTTTGAATGTCTTCCTTGCCTACAAGGAGAGATCTCCAATAAGTCTGGTGAGTCAGCACTCTCTAATCTGGTGTCCCCTAACCCTCTCCTCCAGAGCCACCAATGGTGAGGTTTTGCAGATCTTCACATCGATGTACAGGTAAGTAATTAATGCCCTGAAAGAGCTATATCTTTAATGATTTCACTTGTGCATCAAGTTGGTGGCTCTCGAGAAGAGGATTGGGGTTGTTGACTCTGTTGGTGGCTCCCGGGGTGAGGATTGAGGTTTATGGCTTTGATGGTGGCTCTTGAGGAGAGGATTGGGGTTGGTGGCTCTGTCAGTGGCTCTGTCAGTGGCTTTAGAGGAGAGGATTGAGGTTTATGGCTTTGATGGTGGCTCTTGAGGAGAAGATTGGGGTTGGTGGCTCTGTCGGTGGCTCTGTCAGTGGTTCTTGAAAAGAGGATTGGGGTTGGTGGCTCTGATAGTGGGTCTTGAGGAGAGAATTGGGGTTGGTGGCTCTGTCGGAGCTCTGTCAGTGGCTCTTAAATTGCTACAAAGAACTTAATTCATTTTAGGCCATTGAGACTTTGTATGCAATGATCACTGGTATTGCCTGTACCATGCCTTTAGCACTGCAGGGGTTAACATTTTTGCAGTAAAAAAAATCTGTGAGAGTGGGCATTTTCAGGGCTAACAGTCTGGTGTGACAAAGATAGAAAGAAAGACCCCTATGCTTAACCCAGTCAAAGCAGGGTCTTACAGACTATGGCTCTATCATGCTCAGGAGACAATCCACCTGCAGCAGCAATGGGGAGTTGAGATCCATGCAGGAGCCAGTAGTAGATTTGGAGGGAACGAAATGCTACCAACTCAACAACCCATAGTCCAGAGCTTGAACGTATGTCTTGCAATGGTGTTTGCCTTTACACTTCTCTCTTACAGGATAGTGTGTATATTGCATTCTGTGAATTAATGGCCAATGCTCCACCTCAGTACAAGATATCCAGACACCACCAACATGTGTCCCAAAATGTCCACTCCCAGGGATAATCTGACTACAAATACCTGGTCCAACCAGCACGGCCAAGGCTACTACATATCTTTAATGGACCATTGGGTTAATCTACTTGGGTATGGCCAGTAAGTAGCAAGATCCTATTCATTCAGCTCTGCCCCTGGAAGACCCTCCCTGACAGACAGTGTATAGGTTCTGGGTGAGGTAGGCTGCATGCTGGAGGCTACACCCAGCCCAAGTGCCCTAAAGCAGAGCAACTCACTGGGAATTCTCCATATGCTTCCTATGGCTAGTCCTCCCTTTTTCATGTTCTTCTGAACCTGGTAGTTCAATGGTTCCTCAAAAGCTAGGTTTAAAGCCACTGCTGCAGAAGGCACACAGTTTTGGCATTCTCACCTGAGATTCAGAACCGAAATGTCCTACCTTTAACTGCATGCCCACTTTAGCCCACTCACAGGGTAACATGGGTAGGATTTTTTTTGGGTGGGTGGAAAAAAACATAGCTGGTAAAATATAACATAAAATATGTTCTGTGGGCTGTATCTTGGTTTACTGTGGTCGAGTAGTGGTAGTGTTTGCTTGCAGTGAATGGCGATGAGCAGAACCATGAGCAAGTGAATACACATGTGGAAACTTGCGTTTCAGCACACAATTTCTGGCACCATGCGCAAGTTTTGCACACATGCGCGTTGCACCAAATAACAAATGTGAAGTTAAACCGCAACTACCCGACACATGCGCAAACCTGCGCATTGTGCATGAAATTCAGTTATTTTTATGCGGAAATGTCCAAGCTCCATGCACATTGTGCATGCTAAGGCAGTGCCTAGTCCCCATGGCCCTTATTTTTCTCCCCTGTCTTTAATATTTTGCAGTGGAGCGGAAAAAAAGAAAACAAGGTACAAGGGACAAATGGCAACAAACAAACAAACAAACAAAGTGTTTCCATCCAAAACGAAGTATCCAACATGATAGAAAATAAATCTTAACGTATATTCTATAGAGTTGATTCATGCTCATGTGCCAAAAACCTAAAAACACACGATTCAGGAAATTGTGTGCAAGGTTTGCGTATGCGCGCATCGCATCAAATTGCATGAGTGAAGTGCGACTGCAAGACTCTGAGTCATGCACAAACCTTCGGATTGCGCATTAGATGCAGCTCTATTTATCTGCAAAGTGCCATCCTCTGTGCACAATAGGGTTGATTCAGAGCCCCTTTCTCAACATTTTTTTGGAGGTATTTCTACTAAACAAAAAATCACAAAGAAAATATTTCACATAAAAATTCTTGGAGAAAAAAGGCTTTGCAGAATCAGATGAGGTGGAAAAATGGACGAGAACAGAGATTTTCACGCAAAAAAATGATGAGAAAGGGGCTCTGAATCAACCCTATTGTGCAGGCTAAGGCAGTTAAAATTCCCCATGGCCCCCCATGTCTCTCCAGCTACTTTGTTACAGGCGAATATCTATTGTTCAGTCTGAAGTGTTTTCCCTGCAGCCTATGTTTGTTCTCCTTGTTTTTATGAGTAGTGTTTTAGTGGGCGAAATCCTGATTCCAGGTGACCTCTCCCTCCCTGTGTTGTTCCGTTAGTGTATTACTGCTTATTAATTGAGCTACTAACAGATTTTTTAATCTTTTTTTTAATTAAAACATTTGTGGCTAAATGTCCACCTTTCATTCATAAAACACATGCTGTTGCCAGCATGTGTTTTATGAATAAAATAAGCATGTCAGTGATGTTGCCATTTTCCCTCCTGCTTTTTGCTGCAGGAAAATTCAGCATAAAAAAAATATTTGCACACACTTTTCACCCCTCAAAATACTTCCTGAAGCACACGCAAATATACTCTTTGGGCACATTTACTCACAAAATATTGTGCACAAACAAAGTGTCTACTGAGTAAAGGAAACGTAAGCAACCCATTTTTACTCCAGAAAAATGTGCGCAAATGACTTTCATGGGCATGAATCGACCCTTTTGGTTAAAAATACTGGAGAAAGAGAAGACCAAAAACAAAGGTGTACCATATAATTACGCCCCACAGTGGAGGAAGCATGATATCCAATTTTCTGTCTACACTTGTTTTTCAGATTTTTAACTTGAAGAGTAAATGTTAAGTTTTAAGTTATATTGAGCTGGATACTACTTTTTGGATGGATGCACCACAGTATGACTGGAACTGAGATGAGATACCAGAAGGCCTGAGGCGCAGTACAAAGGATAAAAGGCCTTAGAGTCAACAAGGATGATAGATGGCCTAAGGTCAAGTAGCAGAATGGGGGCCTTATTTGTTAGTTATAGTCCTGAATTGAAAAAATCAGCTGGAATACTATTGAAATGTCCAACTGTCCTGATTTGTTCCTTCAACCATGACCTGGATTCATGAAAACAAATATTTTGAGGATTTGGTGTTTGAAAATGTCATATAGCTATTTAAAAACAAAACCCTAAAGATTCACCTCCAGATTTTATCTGAAGTATTTTGAAATTTTAATTTGATTAGCTCACCTCCAACATTTGGCGTATTACTCAAGGTTCTTTATTTTTTAACTGCAGATTCTGCTAACTGCTTTTCTTGTCCATGGGATCAGTGGCCAAATAACGAAAAATCAAGTTGTTTCCCGAAACCCATGGAGTACCTCCCTTATGAAGACATATTAGGCTCTACTTTAGCTACTGCCAGCATTATGTCAGCTCTCATTCCTGCTTCTATTTTGTGGGTTTTTGTCTATCATAAGAACACACCTATAATAAAGGCCAGTAATTACTCACTTAGTTCCCTCCTACTGATCTCCTTGTGTCTTTGCTTCCTCAGCTCTTTAGGATTTATCGGATATCCAAACCATGAGAGATGTCTCTTACGCCAGGTATCCTTTTGCCTGGTTTTCACTCTATGTGTCTCTTGCATATTGGCCAAGACCATCATGGTGGTGTTTGCTTTTATGGCCACCAGACCAGGCAGCAGTCTGAAGAAATGGACAAGACTTCGAGTATCCTACACAATTATTTTTACGTGCTTCCTGATAGAATTTATTTTGTGCCTATTTTGGCTTTTTCTTACTCCTCCATTTCCTCAATACAACATTGAAACCAAACCTGGAATCATCATCATTGATTGTAACGAGGGCTCACCTACTGCATTCTGGATCACGCTGGGTTACCTGTTTTTTCTTGCCACCATTAGCTTCATTGTGGCTTTCTTGGCTCGTAGACTTCCTGACAGTTTCAACGAGGCCCAGTTCATTACATTCAGCATGCTTGCCTTCCTCAGTGTCTGGATTTCTTATATCCCAGCATCCCTCAGTGCTCAGGGCAAGTATACTGTAGCCATGGAGATCTTTGCCATCTTGGCCTCTAGTTGGGCTCTGGTCATCTGCATGTTCCTTCCTAAATGTTTCATCATATTGTTCAGACCAGATATGAACACCAAAGAATATCTCATGAAGAGAGAAAAAAAGTGAAAATATTATGCAGCTATTGAAAGGGTGCTGAGGTAACAAAATGGCTGCTGCAAGGCTTGGTAACAAAATGGCTGCTACAAGGCTTACATTTAGAAAACTGTCGCTTTAAGGTTCAAACTGTGAGAACAGTGCAGTGTCCGTTATCTGGGTGCTAGGAATGTGTTGGCCACAAGAACATGAGAACATAACAATTCTTTCCTGTGAAAACCTTGGTAGAGAACCCAAACAACTGTTTCCTGAGAAGTCCTTGGTTAGGTTGGTTCTTGGAATATTCCCTCACGTGTAATGACGTGCCATGAACCAATGTATGGCCACACCTTATACACACCCCATACACACCCCGGACATCAATATATTGACATAATTGAACCAATCAAGAACTGATTGGGATAGTCTATTGCCTTTTCCCCGCCTATGTCTTGATTTTGCTTTTTATGCTGTAACCCACGCTAAAATAAACAGTTCACACCGAGAATAGCTGTTATGTGTCTTTCTTGCGCTTGGTGTGGGCTCCGGAATTCCGAAGTGTGAAGGTAACTCTGGTCTACAGACAAATAAGGTAATCCCAGGTAGAGGACTCAGTGGGAGTCGCTCTTAGGTGTCTGCCAGTAATAGGGGCAGATATTTTTTCAGTGGTGGAGTTTATGCGGGGCAAGTCTCCTTGAAGGGGGTAAGTGATTTATATGCTTAACCCCGAGGGAAGGTTAAAGGACTTGTGCCCTTGTGCCTCTCGCAGTCTTGGCGAGGTGTTGCGGGGTTCGTAGGGAATCGCCGCTTGGTTATTTGAAGCGCGCTATATAAATTGTTGATTATTTGTGTTTGGGAACAGATTTGTCTGTTAACTGTGAGTTTACCTGACCACTGAAACCTTTCTCTCTCTTTCTCTCTGAAACATAGTGTGTTAAGATTATTTGTTTGTGTGGATTGATAAGTGTGAAGGTGAGCACGCTTTAAACCACGGATATTGTCATTTGTTTATTTGTCATTTGTTAACTGATAATGGGTCAGTCTGAGTCTAAAGTGCCCCATGTGGGAGAGAATTGTATCCACTATGTAGAGAGGTTAACTGGAGGAGCATGTTACACGCTGCCTTTTGTTGATAATTTGGCGAGGTGGACTGGAAAGGTTCCCGTATTATCAAGGAGACCCAAACTGGGATAAAGATTATATAAAGAAGGGAGGTGGAAATGGGTTAAAACATGCTTCCTATTGGTTTAAAACTAGTTATAAACTAGATGTAGAGGACATCCAATTCAGGAGACAAAGAGTCCCCTGGGTTTCATGCCCTGGAACACAAACTAGGAACACATTTAAAATAAAATGTAAACAAGAGTTTAGGGCTAAAAGTAACTGCCCCTCACCTTACGTGCCACCTAAGAAAAACAGCCTCTATCCCTCCTCTACTCAGGAAGAGATAGAAGAGTCAGGAAACAAATGAGCAGCGATACACAGAAGCTGTCTGCTGATGTTTTCTCCGCTAGATAAATAGGACCAGAGAGGATAAATTATAAATTAAGCCACAGGAGGGAACTTATGCTAAATGTAAAAGGGTCCTTCCAGGAGTAGGATTGGTAGGAATTAGAATGACCCCCCCTAAGGTCACTGGGTATTCATCATTTAAGGTTTTAATGGGAAGACCATTCCCCACCCCCTGGGCTAGGGTGCCCCTTTATGTTAGAAAGAGGGGACCTAGACCTGATATAGGAAGAATATGTGAGGAAGCTGATTAAAACTTTGGAAAATGTTGAAAGAAATATGGCTTGCACCTCTCTGTCTCGTATCTCTCCTTTTCTTCACAGATGTCCCTCATCCATCCATCCTTCTGAAGTAGGTGCCATGGTTGTGATCCAGTAGCTGAATCGCAGAAAGAAGCAAGGCTGCCACGGTGATCGCAGTGACTAGAAACAGTCCTAGTGGAGGATTGCCAGTCGTGGGTGCAGAGTGAAGAAGAGCACAGGAAAAGCATGAAGATGATGACTAATGCGGGGGATCTAGGGTCCCCGAAGATGGAAGAACAGACAAAGCCCTTGACCAGGCCTTATTTGCTGGACTCTGGGGCTGAAATGGCTAAACTTTTGATACTTGCTTTTATTCTTTTTGTGACAATATATGTGCTTACTTTATGCATTTATGACCCACAGGTGTTAGGCCCCACTCAAGGTATATGTGGGAAAAGTAAAATTAGAGAAATTAAGTAAAAGAGGGACAAGTGAAGGCGACCTCCTAAGATGCTACTTCTAAAGTTCATAGATGCCTATGCCTGAAAGTCAAGTGTTGGATCTGTAGTAAATTACACCCTGAAATATTACAGGTCATTTGATATCTAAAAAAAGATTTTGAAAAAAAAAAACGCAAAAATTTGTTATAGTGTTTGCAGACAAGTGTTGTTATGTTTTACAAAGGAGAACTGCTCAACGTGCTATGACCCAAATATCCCAGTAGGTCCAAGGTTGACATATAGTGATGTGGCACAAAGCAAAATAGGAATAGGCCGCTTAGAGCCCCTGCATGTCCAAAAGTGTCCAAACAATGAATCCAACGTTGATAGCTATGCCTTTAAATCTCATTCAGACCTTTAATTTATAAAAACCAAATGAGAAATGATTGGGTTTCAGATATAAGACCCACAACCCAGACTGCTGGTTTTAAGTTTGGGAAATCTAATAGGGAAGTAAAAATCCCATTCTTAGTTTAATATTTCTAAGCCAGCTGAGAGCAATGCCCAGTACAATGCAACTGGCTGGAATTTCATTTTGATTAATCTGTAATCTGTAATCTGCCTAACTGAATTTCTTATAATTTCTGCATTTCTTATAATGTTCTTCATGAAGGAGAATATAAAGGAAATTTAGAAATAAGAGCATAACACAAGATATGAGCTTGTGTAATAACATCTACATTTGTTGTAGGGAAAGTGTGTTACCCCTGGTTCCCACTAGAGCTGAAAGGATGGTGCTATATGGCTGTCCTAATCCTAATCCCTGTAAATGGTCGTGGATCACGAGGGAAAGTGTTATTTTGAAATTAGTCAATATCAATACTAGTCAATACTTTTAATAATTCAACTTTTATATTTGCTGTTTAAAATGTTTATGTGTATGATAGGGATAAATAAGGATAGGGTCCCCACCCCACATATCTGCCGCTTCCAGGCCATAGGGAGAGATCCCTGCTCAACTTTTCCCCTCACTATAGGAAATCCTTCCCCCTCAGACAATGGGACCTATTGGTTTTTTTGTTCCTGTAGTGGCTGCTCAGATTGGGGAAGAAGGTTTTACTCCCGGGATATGTCCAGTTTTAGGGGTAAGCCCCGAGCCCCAACATTTCCCCCAAATGACCCCTTGGATAAGAAAATTGTCACTGCAAGAGGTCCAGGTCATGACCAACCCTTCCCCTGAGGATACATTTGCCTCTGAGACAGGGTTTGACAGTAACACCAATTTATGGGTTAAATTGGCTCATTATACAGCACAGAGCCAGAACACTATGTTTGTGCAGCCGCCCGTCCTCACCTAGGTCCTGTACCTTTGACCTTGCCCCCGGAGGAGTAGGGGTGTTTCCTTACACATATACAGCAATAGGACCTAAGAGGGGAGATATCTGGAAGAGAAAATATCCTATACTAACCCAGACTGTTTCCCCGGGACCTGGAATAGAAGTTTACCCCGGGAACTACACCTGTTATTCCCTGCCTAGTGGCACTGTGAATGTAAGCATTTTCAGTCCAGATTTTTGTGCCAATAATGGTAGTTCCACCATCCCTGACTTATTTTATTTGTTTAATCAGTCACATGGTGTGGGAGATGTGTTCTGGCTATGTGGAGATGGGAAAATAAGACATAAACTTCGACAATCATGGAGAGGCCAATGTACCTTGGTGAAAATTATAATGCCTTTCCTTATCACCCCCTCCAATACCGTGACAGAGCAGGTACATTTCCCCTTGCTGACCGAGGGTAGACGAAAGAGGCCTAGGGGGAAATTTCGACCCCCACGTGTACCTGGATGCCATAGGAGTCCCAAGTCCCAAGATGAGTTTAAGGCCCAGGATCCTAGACAGGATTTGAGTCTATTATTCCCCTTATCACTGCCAATAAAAATGCTGATTGGATAAACTACCTCTACTACAACCAGCAGCGTTTTGTTAATGCAACGCGAGATGGCCTTAAGGGGATGGCAGAGCAATTGAGTCCCACGTCCACCATGGTATTCCAGAATAGAATGGCCTTAGACATGCTCTTAGCAGAAAAAGGGGGTGTATGCAAATTAATAGGTGAATGTGGGATGTGATATTTATCCAGATATATACTAATATCCAGCCATATACCAAGACTAAGGCTTGCTTGAATCAGTTTGCTCAGGCTTAGAATAAAGGTGAAAGTTTCACTTTAAGACACTTACATATCCATGCAATCATTTAGCAGAAACTGGACATTTCATTATTATTATTATAACCTAGCTAACGAGATGTGCCCTATCTAATGTCAGTCTGTATGCTTCAGGAGACAGCATTAAGGCTGCCTCTAATTCCTTCTTTTGTTTAGGAACTTACTGTATTGTATTGTTTATGCCTACGTGCAAAATGTCCCGTTAATAGTTGCTCCCCGAAGGGAGGGGTAAGGAGAAATTCTGTATACTGCCCTATATATTCTCAGAGGTGAACATCCCGACCCCGGGGAGATACCGAAGAGGTATTAGGCCTACACTAGAGACCCAATTGACCTGTGAGGATGGGGTCCCTGTATTCTGGTACAACACGTCAGCAAAGGTTGTAACTTATACCTTTGATCTGTGTACGTTGTTCGAGTGTAAAGGGAGTCGACAGATGCTCGAATATGGAAGCCCCAGCACAACATATTATATATGTGTAACTGATGATTATTGGGGACAGAATTTTGACTATTGGGGGGCGGTGGGCTGGAACACAAATCCTGAATTCCCTAAAGGCAATGGAGACTGGGGATGCGGGTAAATACTGGCTGGGAATCTACCCCACAGGAGGGTGTAATAAAAAACTGTCATAAATGCTTACAGAGTTTCCTACTTAAAGACATTAAGGACAAGCCAGTTGTCCCCACACCCCTGCCTTCTGCAGAGGAAACAGAGAAAAGGATAGCTGTGGAGACTGATATTACCCCTGAAAACACTCTAGAAACAGAGACGGGGTTTAATCCTTCCCGAAACATTTGGGTACAATGGGCCCACTATACAGCACGCCCAACACAATAGGTCTGACTGTTATGTGTGTGCGGGAACTAGCCCACATCTTGGTACAGTCCCCTTACCTTTACCCCAGGAGGACCAGGAGTGCTTGTTGAAAATTTACAAGAATGAGTCTTTAAGCAATAATGAATGTCGAGTGTGGTCTCAGCATTTTCCCCGGCTGGATCACCCTGCCGCCGTGGGGTCGGGTATACATGCCTATAAGGGGAATTATACCTGTTATGAGAGAAAGGAGGGCACCATAAGTGTAGGTAGGATGCCCAAGGGATGGTGCTCAGGGATAGCAAGCATGACAGAGGATAAGCTTGGCCCATATAAGGTTGCACTGGGAGATATTTGGTGGCTGTGTGGCGGTAGTGTGTTATATCCGAGACTGTAATTCAGTTGGCAAGGACAGTGCGCACCAGTAAAATTGATTATGTCTTTTTTTTAATTTCCCCCGCACTGCAATGGGAGCTACAGGGAACCCTGTCAGTGGAAATGAAAATGAATGCCGGTTCAGAACAGGACTGGGGAAACTGGTTTAAAGATTTCTTCTCCGGCTGGAAGGGATTTTTAACTCAGTTGGTGGTCATCATCATGCTTATCATAATCGCAGTAGTAGCTTTTAAGATTATAATGTGTGTAATCGCTATGCGTGCTAGTAAGGCTCAAAGTACTTATGCTGCTTACTTAGCCCATAACCAAGAGGAGTATGAGAAAGCGAGTCAGCGACTTAAGTAAGTCTTGACTCGAAAGAGGGGGCTGAAAGGGTGCTGAGGTAACAAAATGGCTGCTGCAAGGCTTGGTAACAAAATGGCTGCTACAAGGCTTACATTTAGAAAACTGTCGCTTTAAGGTTCAAACTGTGAGAACAGTGCAGTGTCCGTTATCTGGGTGCTAGGAATGTGTTGGCCACAAGAACATGAGAACATAACAATTCTTTCCTGTGAAAACCTTGGTAGAGAACCCAAACAACTGTTTCCTGAGAAGTCCTTGGTTAGGTTGGTTCTTGGAATATTCCCTCACGTGTAATGACGTGCCATGAACCAATGTATGGCCACACCTTATACACACCCCATACACACCCCGGACATCAATATATTGACATAATTGAACCAATCAAGAACTGATTGGGATAGTCTATTGCCTTTTCCCCGCCTATGTCTTGATTTTGCTTTTTATGCTGTAACCCACGCTAAAATAAACAGTTCACACCGAGAATAGCTGTTATGTGTCTTTCTTGCGCTTGGTGTGGGCTCCGGAATTCCGAAGTGTGAAGGTAACTCTGGTCTACAGACAAATAAGGTAATCCCAGGTAGAGGACTCAGTGGGAGTCGCTCTTAGGTGTCTGCCAGTAATAGGGGCAGATATTTTTTCAGCTATACTGACAAAGTTTTATTTAAATTAAAAAGATTTTTATTGTATATTTCAAACTATATCTCAAATAAGCAACAAATAAACTCCTATAATCTGGAACTCTTCTTTTTTGTTTAGCTGGACAACTGCCAACAATTACCATAATTTTCGCTCCATAAGAATTGGCGTCTTATGGAGCGAAATTTGTGGTACCCCCAAAAACCCAGATGGCGCCCCAAAAACCCAAATTACACCCAAAAACCCAAATGGCACCCCAAAAATTTGGTGCAAATTCCTGTGTGTGTCATGGTTCAAATGCACCCACCAAAACAAGTGGGGGAGTGCTGATTGGCGTTGGTTTGCATGCCGTGTCCCAGGGGTGGGGGATAGTGTCAGGGCTGACTGGGTATATGCAGTAGCACGAAGCAGCTGTACTTACATTCCATCTGATGCTGGTATGGCTAGCATGTAGCTCCATGCTGACCTCTCTGCCCCCCCCCCTTTGATGCAGTCATGTGACAGGAAATGGGAAGAAGTCGGCAGGGAACTACATGTGAGTTGAGTCGCTTCATGCTGCTGAATATATAACCTGCATAACATTACAGGCTCAGCCATCCCCAAACTCATCATACATCCCTCAGCACTCAGCACACCTCCCGCACTCGCCACCCTCATCATTGACACTCAGCGCTTCAATAGATTCACCAAAAGCCAGATTTTTCAACTACCTGTGTTTGCCCGGCATTACTGGGACCACCCTGTGTTTGGAACCCCCCTATTAGTTTGGTATTTTTACCTCTCTGGCAATCCCACAGCACATTTGCGGGCTCTCCTCCAATCTTCCGTATACCCGTCGGGGCTCTCCTCCAATCCACCAATACATTTTGAAGAAATAGAGTTCCAGGGCCCTCCCATTCGAAAGCTAGCGATGCCGCCGGAGGCCCTGTTCATATGCCATGGGACTGCTGCATGAGTAAGTATACTGGGCGACCAGGAGGGGTTCCTGGGGCATCCTGGATTTGGGTTGGAGTCATCGCATAGTCCTGAAGTCTTTTAGACACCAACGCCCAGACAAAAGGTTTTTGGCCTGCTTTTGGGAAACGCCTCATATTTTGGGAAACCCCAACAATAAGGGCTAAGGCTACTGGGAGGAGTGAGTGTTAAAAGATCTCTCTCTAAACCCTAGGTGTGTCTTATAGTGTGTAAAAACATGGTAGTTAAAAAAGTCACCTATATATCCTGCCAAACTTCCCTGTAATTTCACTACCAGATTTTATTGACCTTAAAGAGATACAGAAGGCAAAATCAATTGTTACACCATTGTGTCAGGCTGCGTTTCACACTGTCCTAAACTATTTTACATTTTTTAACTGAAGAAGAAATGGCATAGATATCAAGATTTACAGTTTCACCTTATGATTTATCTTTTGGGATATTTGGCCGTGGCCCTTGGCTCTGTGATGCCGCATATTAGTCAGCTTAATGGTTGGGGTCTGTAAAACAGACATTCTCATCACCCTGGCTGTTCTTCCTCATACCCAGTGTCCACAGTCTGATAATGCGGATCTTTAAACCACCAGCTTAGCCCTATGATTGGTGGTCTATGGCAAAGAAATCCAGGGGGGTGTGCCACTACACTTTGCCTTGTTTCTATTTTCCCGGAGCTGCTGCGTTCTGACAGAAGGTGAGGGTACAGCCATGATGAGGTGAGCTCCTGAATGACATTTTGCATACAGAGTCCCTTTAAGCAATCCTAAAGTCTAAAAAGTGCCCCACATTTTAATTTAAATAGTAAATTAGAAGCTTAAAAGAAAGTTAACCCTCTGCACACTCATACTAAAAACTGAAAAACCTAGCTAACACTTGTTAAGAACATGGACTGTTAGTTAACATAGATTGCAATGAATGTAAAAGCGAGGTAGCCACGTCAAGGCCGTCCAATTGTTACCCCGTCCCTAACATTACTAAGTTTAAAAGTTTGTGCTAACATTGCTACTTCTTTACTTGTGTGTGCACTGGCAATGCACAACATGAATCAGCCTGTCTAAAGACAGTGCAATAACTTAACTTGCTTGCACACACACACACAATGAAAAAATACTTTACTTGCCTGCACAGTGCTACAGTTCAAAAAGAGGGTTTAGGTAGAGGCCAATTGGACTCCTTTCTTTACTTTCTTTTTTGCTTAGTGTGTGTGGCCACACCCCTCTAGCACCTCTTGACTGCTATATATTGACTGGATGAGCACATCCTACCTTCCTTTTTGCTGTTGCATTTGCAGGTCAGTGGCCAGATCTGCTGGATTGTAGCTCTCCCAATGTAACATGGAGTCCAATTGGCCTCTACCTAAACCCTCTTTTTGAACTGTAGCACTGTGCAGGCAAGTAAAGTATTTTTTCATTGTGTGTGTGTGTGTGTGCAAGCAAGTTAAGTTATTGCACTGTCTTTAGACAGGCTGATTCATGTTTTGCATTGCCAGTGCACACACAAGTAAAGAAGTAGCAATGTTAGCACAAACTTTTAAACTTAGTAATGTTAGGGACGGGGTAACAATTGGACGGCCTTGACGTGGCTACCTCGCTTTTACATTCATTGCAATCTATGTTAACTAACAGTCCATGTTCTTAACAAGTGTTAGCTAGGTTTTTCAGTTTTTAGTATGAGTGTGCAGAGGGTTAACTTTCTTTTTTGCTTAGTGTGTGTGGCCACACCCCTCTAGCACCTCTTGACTGCTATATATTGACTGGATGAGCACATCCTACCTTCCTTTTTGCTGTTGCATTTGCAGGTCAGTGGCCAGATCTGCTGGATTGTAGCTCTCCCAATGTAACATGGAGTCCAATTGGCCTCTACCTAAACCCTCTTTTTGAACTGTAGCACTGTGCAGGCAAGTAAAGTATTTTTTCATTGTGTGTGTGTGTGCAAGCAAGTTAAGTTATTGCACTGTCTTTAGACAGGCTGATTCATGTTGTGCATTGCCAGTGCACACACAAGTAAAGAAGTAGCAATGTTAGCACAAACTTTTAAACTTAGTAATGTTAGGGACGGGGTAACAATTGGACGGCCTTGACGTGGCTACCTCGCTTTTACATTCATTGCAATCTATGTTAACTAACAGTCCATGTTCTTAACAAGTGTTAGCTAGGTTTTTCAGTTTTTAGTATGAGTGTGCAGAGGGTTAACTTTCTTTTTTGCTTAGTGTGTGTGGCCACACCCCTCTAGCACCTCTTGACTGCTATATATTGACTGGATGAGCACATCCTACCTTCCTTTTTGCTGTTGCATTTGCAGGTCAGTGGCCAGATCTGCTGGATTGTAGCTCTCCCAATGTAACATGGAGTCCAATTGGCCTCTACCTAAACCCTCTTTTTGAACTGTAGCACTGTGCAGGCAAGTAAAGTATTTTTTCATTGTGTGTGTGTGTGCAAGCAAGTTAAGTTATTGCACTGTCTTTAGACAGGCTGATTCATGTTGTGCATTGCCAGTGCACACACAAGTAAAGAAGTAGCAATGTTAGCACAAACTTTTAAACTTAGTAATGTTAGGGACGGGGTAACAATTGGACGGCCTTGACGTGGCTACCTCGCTTTTACATTCATTGCAATCTATGTTAACTAACAGTCCATGTTCTTAACAAGTGTTAGCTAGGTTTTTCAGTTTTTAGTATGAGTGTGCAGAGGGTTAACTTTCTTTTAAATTAGAAGCTTGAGAACAGGCTAAAATACTCCAAGATGTGTCCACTACCGCACAGCAATAATGTATTTTTACATGTTTACATGGAAGGTGCATCGTCCAGTGGTGGCAACATGGTCATACTTAAAATACGGAAAAATGGCACTCCAATAAAACAAATGAAATATGATGTATACGGTGGTGTATGATGGTGGTTTAAAGCTCTCCTTTCCTTAGGTTACTACCCATGCTAGGTTCTTGTCAGTTCTTGTCTCTTGTCAGTTCTTGTCTCTTTCGGTTCTAGATTTTTGTAGCTAATTTGCCCAACTGGGCTGGTCTTTGTCTTGCTCTTCGTATCTTATATGCAGTGGGTCAACTGTTCAGTATTGACCCTTTGCAAGTTTTTTGACGCACACTGTTTGACTTTAAAGGGTCAAAAAAAGGCCAGTCTGTAGGCTCCATCTCTTGTCTTGCAAGCCCTCCGAACACTACTTTGTGGCCTTTGATGCTCATATGGGCCAACACAGCAGTATACATAATGGCAATAGACCCAGGCAGCACACCAAGGAATGTGTGCACCAAGGGGAGCGTAATATCAGCACGGAAGCTGATGCTTTATCAGTGTAAGTACTGGAACAGCCAACACTGATAATAGGCGTCGGACCTCAGAATTTAGTGGTGGAGGTTGGGGAATATCAAATAGAAGAAGGCTGGCAAGGAAGCACATTGAGTAAGTCTACTATTTTTTCTGCTCTAGGAAAGAAACTCTTTTACTTTACCTTTGAGTAGAGAGTCTCTTGGTCTCCTTTGGTCAATTGATCACTGCACAAGTCCCCTTTAGTAGGACCTCTGCTTAGCCTCAGGAGAGATTCAAGAGATATTATTCTGATAGCGGTGCGGTCACAACAGACAGCAGTAGGATATGCACCTCCACCCTAGAATATGCACGCCTAAACTACCACCGTCACTACATGCAGCTTTCCACATACAGTTTTATAATTACATTTTGGCTTTTGGATTACAGATACATTTAATATCAGATAATGCACACCACTACCTATATAAGTAATCTTCTCTAGGGGTGCATCGGTATGTGGGAACCCCTCCCACAATAGTAACTATGTAGCACGCGCGGCCTGGGGGGTTTGCACCGGGGAGGAGTTGGGAGTGGGAGTGAGTTTGGGATGCTGGGCCAAAAAATGGGAACCATGGGCACCTGTGGCACTGAGGTGCTGACAAGCATTACCCACGCAGGGTAGACATTCACAGAACACAAGTCTCTTGAAGAAGGTTACTCACTTTATTTAGTTGCAAACTCGAAACCGGTACATCCAGATATAATCCACAGCTCTCAAAGACCAGTTCCCCTCTCGTAGACACAAGGCTGCAGCAGGCTTACTCCCTTTCAATGGTAGCTAGGGTCTTGTCTTACTCCACAAGCTCCAAGGGGTTCCTATTGCTCTTGTTCCAGGTTAGACACAGGCTTTGGCTGGATTCCTCCTCTGTTGTTCTGGCTCCTTCCTCTCTCCTGCACAAGCTTCTCACTCCGGTTCCTAAATTGGTAAGCAAATGCCAATGCTAGCTCCTAACTAGTGTCCCAAGTATTATATATGATTCTATAAACTGAGAGGTTAGAGTTCCTCCTAACTGTGAGTCAGATTCATGTATCCATCTTTCAACAGCTTCTGCAGGTGTCAGGATGCATCCACGCTCTGGCTTCCTAAATATGTTACATTTAGACTAAAACCCTTAAATCAGAAATTTATCCCGCACCAACTATTCAATAAACCTAAAATAACAATCAATATTTTATAATGCTTGCGGCCGGAAGCTGCGATAGTGTGTAACAAACATATTTTCCTATTTTGGCTCCAGTAACCAGCCAATTAGCCCCAAACCACAGCGCCCTCTCCACAGCAATCAATCAACTCAAATCTATCTCATGAATTCATCTTTATTAAAGTCCCCACAAAAGATGACATATAGGCATACAATTTAAAATTATCCCATACAGACCCGTAATCCTATTATCATCCTCAAGGTGTAGAATAACAATTATTTAAAAATATATAGAAAGTAATTAAAAAGATCAATCAAAAAATCCCCTCAATTAATTATATATAAAGTGCCAAAAGTGCATAAAATTGTGCTACGCAATTTGCAATTTCTATTTAATATAACCATTAGGAAAATATGGCAAGATGAATAAAGTGCAAAGTGACAACAATTAATCCATAAGTAATGAACACATCACCTAATAGTGGCGGGTCCCAAGGATATCCCCCATACAATTGCAGCCAAGATATGGTTTCCCACGCGTTTCGTAGTCCGAACACCGACTACTTTCTCAATGTCTAGGGTCAATGTCGAGGTTTAGACTAAAACCCTTCCTTTGGCTTTTCCACTGAACCAGCTATGATTCAGCTTCTGGAAAGTTATCTCCTACTTACACTAAAGTGAAGTGTAAGCTCTACTACACTTACTGTTAAAGTTAGAACTAAGGCAATGCAATCTAATGCAGACCTAAATTAATGTAGAACTGGTTCATGCCCCCTTCAACTAGAAAATTAATAAATACATAACACAAATATTTATTATACATATACAGCACCTAATGACATCAAGGCCAGATATATACACCAGATACAGCCAGCTCTGTGCAAACACGCAGTAAATGATGATAAAATAAATAATGGTGCTAAGTGCAGCAAGCGTCCAAACAAACAAAAAAGGAGGCATACCAATCCAAATCAAAAAGCCAGTATCATTTTATTCAATGAAGATCCACATGATCCCGGATCGACGAGCCCACAGGATGTGAAGAGAGCCCAGAGCGGGCCTGATACCTAGAGTGGGGGGGGGGCGAGGAAAAGGACGCCACAACTGCAGTGCAGCGCGAAGCGCGCATTTAAAGCATCCACTATTGGACTAACTGGAAAATCTACTAGTTATTATCTCTTGAAGTCACTTCATGCTACAATCAGGGCCAGCATTTGACGACCCTATATCTTAATGGTGATTGAGCCACACTTCTCTGGGGAAAAGTGAAATCATTGTATTATATATTACCAGCAAATATTATTGAATAAACAAGTAGCACCCATGGATTCCTTCATCCAAGGGCACTGAGGAAGCCAGAAGTAGCAGGCGAAACATGTTTGTCCAATGCCCCAAAGAAAGGATATTGATGAAATTATGAATACTGAGGAATCAGGGAGCATAATGCCACATGTTAGTAACATAAGAAATGTTTGAGATGTGTATGACACGCTGCACTAAATTGTAAAGTCACATAGGATTGTACATTGTAGAGATAACCTATGAATTTGTTTTTTTAAATGTATGTAATTTTTATCAATATTGTATAAATAAACACTTTAATACTCAAAAGAGTGGGGTCTTGGTCAAAAGCATGCTCATATATCATAATAGAAATAGACAAAATTGATGGATTGTAACCCAAATCTTGACAGCAACACTAGTCATAATTAATATTTTTCAGTGGAATAAAAATGTAATCATGCCCTTCCGGGAAATCACATCTGCATGTGCCTTCAGAGCATTAAATGACTCTTGTAGACTGAGCCTCTGGGACATTATTCCTTACCTGTACAGTGATCCCTATCGGCTAAAGTTAATGACATTTTCAGTAATTAGCCCGAGTCACTATATAAAGCCGGAAACTGGCTGTACAGCACATTCTGTATAACGAGGACCATCAACAACCATCATACCACTCGTACACACATTGGCCTTATCAGGCCTTTGTTCAGCCACTTCTCATCTCAACGCTGCTTCTCATTTTAATTCCTTACACAGAAAAATCATTAGACCCTATCTGGGGGATGATTTATGTATTAAGGGATTATTCATACACTGGAAGGGTATGTGACTGTGGGAGGCTTTGCTTCTCTAAGCAGGTGTTTTATGGACTGATGGATGTATTATAGATTGAGGGACTATTTGTTGGTCTGAGTTTCATTTTTTTATGAATGGTGATGATTATTAAAGTGTTTATATGATTAGTATTAATTTGTGTGATAGTATTATTGGTTGTGGGAGGATATGTTTATCTGTGATGCCTATGATGGATTAGTGGAAAATAAATGTGTCCTATAATGGATTAACAACAACCTGGCGAAGTGTCGAATAGCCACGCAACGCGTCGGTGCTGAGCTGCTGTGCGGGGACTCCAGAGGCATACTAAATTGGTGATGTGACCTTTTATTCATATTTGTATACATTTGTATTATTACTGTAATGGCAGCAAAACCTGGTTTCTTTAAACACTGGTTGTTGTAAACAGTGGCACCAGGTAATTGGCACTTTAGATTGAGTTTTATTTTAATACTCCATTGATATTGATTAGGATATATTAATTGATATATATTTCACATGTTTTTTTGTTTCCACTTTGTATGTATAGTTCTTGTCTCTATGTACTGCTATGTATTCATGCTCTACATAGATTCATTATAGATAGTTATAAGGGTTTTTTTTTCCTTTTTTTTCTTTTGTGTATATATATATATTTGCTATATAGATTTTGGTATTTGCACATGTTTTGTATTTTTGCACCCTAAGCACTTTGCACTTTAAAATTTCCTTACCCAGGTCTGAACCTGCCGTTTTACATTGACATTGATTGTGTATATTATTAACTTACTGTTATTCACTTAAAGCCTACTTTAGGGTCCCCCCTCAGTGTTTGTTATGTCGATATATGTTTTTTAATATGTCCTTTTATGTGTGTACATTTTTTAAAGCTCTCATTCAATACAATTATATACTTTTATAAATAAGTGGTGTCATATAGCATAGTGTGCGGCGGTGATAGGGGAACCAAGGGGGGCGTGTCTAGGGCCCCCAATTGTTGTTGTTTCTTGGCTGGACTATATTTTCCCCTCGCCAGCACCTCTATAATTGTAGCTATTGCCATAGATTTCCGGTTGTGCATACCTTTATAATTGACTTCCTATAATGGATTAGGCAAATATAATTTGTCTGGGGTGGGGTTTATGTATTGAAGCAGTATTAATTTAAAAAAATGGTGATTCAGTTGATTTGCTGAAGTATTAATTTTTTTGAGGGCTGTTTTATGGATTGAGTATGTCATTATTTGGGGGTGGTTTTTGATTTAAGGGAATGTTTGTTTGAGGGGCTGTTTTATTGATTGATGGAATATTGATTTGCCTGATGGGTGTATTATGAATTGAGGGAATATGTGTTTGCCTGAGTGAGGACCTGAGGATTTTGTGAATTTAGGAAACATTCATTTTTTTCTGATGGAAATTCACTTTATAAATTATTCCTTTATCTAAAAGTTATTTTATATATCGAGAGTGTATTATTTGTCTGAGGAGGTATATTATGGATAAAGGGATTTAATTATTGTTTGAGAGGTTGTTTTATGGATTGATAGAATCTTGTCTGATGGGTGTATTATGGAGTGAGGGAGTATTTGTTTGTCTGATAAACATCTTATGAATTGATGAAACGTTTAACCTTTCTGATTGATGTTCATTTACTTGATTATGTACATTTATCTGATGGGTGTTTTATGAATTGAAGGAGTCATTATTTTTCTGAGGAGGGATTTATAGGCTGTAGCAAGGATTGGAGAGAATAATCATTTGCCTGACAGTTACGGGGAGGCCGATTCATTAATAGCGCCAGGTAGCGACAGATGAGCGACAGTAGCGCTATTTTCACAGCGCACGCTAGTATTCGCTGTGCTTGCCCGTTGTTCGGCTGTTGACAGCGACTCAGTCGGTGTGCGGTAATGTTGAATACGGGGTTAGGAGTCGCTGTTTGACAGGTTCCGCGCTGTATGGGAGCGCATGACAGCGAATGGCCATAGCGAACGGCTCCCAGCATATTCATTAACAAATCACGCTCAAAAAATTATCGCGCTGTGAAATGCTTGTTTAAACCCCAGAGCGCTGGCGGCGATGGGTTAAAAGTAGTTTTTTAACCCCCAACCATATTTTTGGAAAAAAAAAAACAAGTTTTTCAAAACATTCAATAATATGAATACATTAATATCAGACCTGTAATATCAATTCTGCACACATTTTTTTTTTTTTTTTTTTACCTTAAAAAAAATATCTAACATTGCAGAAGTGGTCACAGAATTTTTGACATTTAAAAAAAAAAAAAAAAAAATAGCAATTAAGAATATTTAAAGATTGCTCCATTGAAATGCATTGGAGAGCGCCAGGTAGCGAGAGGTCATACCTGCCGCTGTTCAAGGTCGTTCGCTGGCGCTGTGGACTGAGGCTGGAATAATGATGAATGATTCGCTATCTGGCGCTCTGTCAGTCGCTAAGCAGGATCGGCTTGATAAATGTGTGATTGTGGTGGGGAGCCGGCGTTCTCGTGGCGGGGCCCGTCATTACCGTTCGCTCACCATTCGCTACCTGGCGCTATCCCTTGTTAAATAAGGGCCATAGATTGATACGTATAGGTATAGTTGAGGAGAGTGTGTTTTATAGATGATGAGTTATTAAGGAGTCATTAAGTTAGTTTTACTGTGGATTGGTGAGCGACTCTTTTGGTTTTGGTGGTGTATTTTCCTAAACGTATTTTCTTTATTGGAAAGTATTTACAGTATTCGAACTGTAAAGGACCTCCCATGAGTGAATGAGAGATTTTGAGGCTGATTTATCATTAGCGCCAGGTAGCGACAGATGAGCGTCTGTAGCAGGCATTTTCAGAGCGCCCGCTAGTAGTCGCAGTGCTTGGCCGTGAGTCGCTACTTTATAGCGATTCAGTCGCTGTTCAGTAATGTTGAATACATTGTGAGGAGTCGCCTTTTGGACAACCCTCCAAAATATCATCAATTTGTTCATAATCTTTATTTGTTCATTTCATACTGTGATTAGCGCCTATTACTTCCTTCCTGCCCCATACCGGTCATTGTTTTATGTTTTTTTATTCTTTGTTGTGTATGTAGGTTTGTTTTGTAATATATATGTATTCATGCACTAGGCAATTTTATCTAACTTAAATAATAAATATTATCCACTTTTTAATCAATTGAGTGTGTGCGGCCAGTCACTGGCAGGCTGATTCATCATTAGCGGCAGGTAGCGACAGATGAGCGTCTGTAGCGGCATTTTCAGAGCGCCCACTAGTAGTCGCAGTGCTCGGCCGTGAGTCGCTAGTTTTTTTCGCTCTTCAGTAATGTTGAATACATTGTGAGGAGTCGCTATTTGACCAGTACAGCGCTGTATGGGAGCACATGTTAGCGACTGCTCATAGCGACCGACCAACATATTCAGCAAAAAAACAGCCTCACAAATCTCTGGCGCTGAAAAATGCTTGTTTGAAGCCCAGAGCGCAGGAGGCGGTGTGTTTAAAGTCTGTTTTCCAGCATCTATCCACTAGTAACAAAGGGAAAACATATGGAATTACATTGTAACACCATTGTAACATGAACACTTTAATGCCAGACCTGTAATGTCATATATAAAAAATGAAAAAATTAAGAAAAAACTGCTTTTTCAATGCCAGAAGAGGTCAAAGAATTATTTTGTGATTTTTTTGAAAAAAAAAAAAAAAAAAAAACCCCGTTTAAAGAGAAGAAAAGGATCGTCCATTGAAATGTATGAGAGAGCGACAGGTAGCGAGAGGTTATACCTGGCGCTGTGCAAGGCAGAACGCCGGCGCTGTTCGCTGAGGCTGTGAAAACGATGAATCAGACGCTACATGGCGCTATTCCAGTCGCTAAACGTTCTGCTTGATAAATGTGTAATTGCTGCCGTGTCCGGCGTTCACCAGTCGCTACTTGTCGCTACCTCTCATTATCCAGCCACTACCAGACGCTATCCCTTCTTAAATAAGGGCCTCTGAAGATTGATTGAGATTGATATTTTTTTAGGCCAGGCAGGGAGACGGGTTATAAGTCAAGGCATTACTATTTTGGCCATGGCTTTTAGGCTTCTCCTACCTCTTATCTTTATCTTCCAGGGAATGTACATTACTATTTGAGAGACCAAAATATGCTTGAATATTTTAAATATCAAATTATATATTAATGTATATAAATTCTATATGGTTGAGGCCCCAAAAACCAAGATGAGAGACTCTATTATTACACTGACAAATATACGGTAACTAACATAGCTAATAGCCACAGCATAACTGTTGAAATATTTATTTTTATCTTCATAGACCAATCATTTTAATTTTAGATGACTGACTGGTTAGTTGAAAGAACATGAGCAATATGTGTTCAGCGGTTTGGAAGATCATCCTGATCCAGCTTATCTTAGTCATCCGCTGCAAAGATCATAGGTGTGAGCTGCCCACCTTCCCAGAACTACAGGGGGTAACGATACCCGGAGATATCATGATAGGTGCGCTATTAGCAATCAACATTGACAAGATTTACCAAAAAGTTACATTTAATGTGAGACCGCCCAGGACATCCTGCACAGTGTAAGTTCTTACCTAAGGTACGATTATCAAAAAAAAAAAATTTTTATGATGCTCTACCAACAAAACAATGATCTCAAATTTTCTTTTCTCCTAAAGGTTCAGTCTTGACTATTTTCAGGCCCTTCAGACATTGATTTTTGCCATTGGGGAGATCAACCAGAATCCTAATATTCTCCCAAATATAACACTTGGGTTGCAGATGTATGACACCTGTAATGTTGCTCAGTATGAATTACAAGGAGCTCTGCGATTCCTGACACAGCCGATTATTTCAGACTCCTACAGTCTCTGTAATTCAAGCTTGTACTTTCCTGCTGTTATTGGATCTATTTCATCAGCAAACTCAATAATCCTAGCACAAGTTTTGGGAATATTCCGATATCCACAGGTAACATTTTTTTTTTTTTTTTTTACAAAGGTTTTTATTGAGGTTCAGCAGAAGGTAAAGACAGTATGGCTACATACAAGTGTAATAGAGCATAGTATGTACAGTGTAATATAAATTGGAGATGCAAATAATACATCTTAAAGGTACAATAAATCCTAAAGGAGACGTCAAGTGTCAAAGGAAAATTACACTGATGGGAAGAACTTAATCAGTATATGAGAGAGTATTGCTTAGAAGACATAGCCTTGGGCTATAACTAGCGCTTTCTAATACACTCATTATGCAAATGACTATGAAATTATTCACATGTGCACAATGACTGGTACATAGGGGGCTCCATTACAACATAACATTTACTCAATGAACCGTAAGATTGGGTTTCGAAGTATAAACAAGGTAACAAGTACATAGACAGTTAGACCAAAGACGGAAACACAGGGAAAGAGGGGGAAGGGAAGGAGTTGGGTAAAGGTGGGTGGAGTGAGGGGGAGCGGCTCCCAGGTTGAGGCGAGGAGTAGATGTTCCAAGAAAAAGGAGGGCCCATCCGGTTAAAGGATAAGGAGATAGTCAATTCAGATTGGGAATATCGGGTCTGCGCTTCCACCTCCCAGTCCTGTATGCTCTATCCATGGCTGCCAGGTGTCATAAAATCTATCGTATAGATCCCTAGAGATTGCCGTTAACTTCTCGTTGCACATGATATCAGCTATCCTGCCCATTATTTCAGTCCATGAGATGGTGGGAAGCCTCCAGCACCTCGCGATCGTCACTCTGACCGCCGATAGTATATGGAGAACCAGGCGCCACTGTGTTTTAGTGTAAGTGCCTATCTTTAAAGAGAGAAGGGCTTCCCAGGGGTCCCCGTGGGCCCCAATTTTCAGAATGTCAGAAATAAGTCACAGGTAAAATTTTTATTCACTAATGTTGTTGCAATGTGCCTCTGTTCAGTTCATACTAAGCGTGTCTAAATGTTTTAGAATATTAGCATTCAGTAAGCCTTTGGACTCTAATCAAATGCTAGTCATTAGTCAGACTGGGGTCTTTCTAGTCCTGAAGCCATCTAGGCGGCTGGTCGACCAGTATTTGGCATACGGTAGTCCTAAATACCAGGCACCCTTGGAAGAACACCAATGAGCACCAGGCTCTTTCACACTCATGCGCCCAGCGGGGTTCTGAATAAATCCACTGTCGTATAAAATTAAACAGAGGAAAGCAAAACTGATTATAAGGACTGCTAAAGGGCAAAAGGAGGAAGAAATGGCCAAATCTATGAAGAGGGGAGATAAAACCTTTTTCCGATATATTGGTGACAGAAAGAAGAAAAACAATGCAGTCTCAAAAATTAGAAATAGGGAAAATAAATATATTGACGGAGATAAGGCTGTGGCTGATCATCTGAATAGCTACTTTTGTTCGGTATTTTCAGATAGTAGCAGGCATGGCCATAGCACAGCATCCCGCTGGGAGGGCACAGCATATGCCCTTACAGCATATGCCGTATCATGTCATGGTGAAGACCACTGTGGCTTTCTACTTCTTTAGCTTTGTGAACTTGCATGACGATGTTCGTCAACCCTCATCTCATACATAAGCAGGGCCGAATTATGAGGGCGTGCAAGGGGCTTGATCCCTGGGGGCTCCACCACTTGCCCTGCAAAGGGGGCCTCCACCAACCTTTGGGTTATGGTCTGGTCCAGGAGGCTTTTTAGTCTTTGGTCTGATGGGCCGCAGGGCCAGCAACAAAGCTACCAGCGGCAGTGGGGGCTCCCTGCGCCTAGACAGCCAAAGCCACCACAGGGCAGGACGGAGAGTCTAGAGCAGCAAAGCCACCATCAGCAACGCTACAGTGATGAGTCACTGCACATAAGCCACCAAACACAGCTGCTGGCAGCTCAATGCAGGGAACTGTTTTCTGCTGGACCAGCCGGGCGGCTACACTTCCCCACCGCCCAGAATGGCAAAGTAGGAGTTCCCGAGCAGCACGCGCCCGCACAAGGGGGGCACAAGGGACTCGATCTGACCTTCCAGTAAGTAGGCGGGTGCCAGATCAGTTACTTGGCTGGAATATTATTTTAAAGGAAAAAAATACTGTACGTGGGGCCTCCACCACACTTAATCCGGCCCTAGCTGTTAGTGCAGCCTCCCCCAGATCGCGCTGGTAACATAGCGCCATCAATTCATTGTAATGAAGGGGCGGGCCTGGCCCGGGAGGTTTCAGACAGTCAGACTGGCCAGGTACGAAGGTGAGTACTTTTTTTTCGTGGGTTTAGGAACCCTTTTACAAAGATGGAAATGCAAACATTTCGCAGCGACACCCAGGCTGACCAAGGAGGAACTTCTTCTGATGAGAAGGGTTGACGAACATCATCATGCAAGTTCACAAAGCTAAAGAAGTAGAAAGCCACAGTGGTCTTCACCATGACATGATACTGCATATTCTGTAAGGGAATGCATGGCTGTCGTCCATTAGGGAAGACTCTTCTGAAGCCCATGCACACAAAAAAGGCCACCTACTATTTATCAGAGCCCATATTGAGAAATTTGAAGACTGCTGGGACTCTGGAGAGATGAGAACAAGATAAATGTTTTTGGAACTGATGGCTTTAAAACTATATGGCTTTGCAAAGGTGAAGAGTAGAAATAAAAATTCATGGCGCCTACAGATGTACAATTTCTTTGGCGTGTACTCTCATTTTAGCAACATATACTTAGATGAATTTGTTAGGACAAGTATAATGATTTGGGTGTGCACATTAACAAATCTTTCCAGTGAATGACCCACAAGATTTTGTGTAGTACAGTATCCCATAAATATTGTTCTTAAAGTGAACCAAGCCTCGGAATTATCCCTTTCCCAGGTTTTGGCGTGTCTCTGCTGTGTGAAACCCCTCAGGTTGGTGAGTTCCCTTACCTCTCCTGGGGCCCATGCTGCAGCTAGAGCAGCCTGCTGGAATCCTAGTCGCACTTGCGAGCAAAGCGCGGTATCATTCGGCTCTTTTCAGCAGTGCGCGGCTTCAAACTGCTAGTTGCAGCGGACGGGCCACGCACAGGTGAGAAGTGGAGTGAGTGATGCTGGCGCTGGGCACGCATGCGTCCTCGGTTCCAGGAAAAGCTAAGAATATCGCACAACTTGTTGAGGTGTATTACAGGTCGGGGCAGTCTGATAGAAACCAGGGTGGTTTTTGGTCCACTTTAAACCTTCTATGTTGAGCCTCTTTACTCTGTACCTGCACCATCAGAACTTCCCTCTGTGGGATACGTCCTGGTTGTCCCTCTGTGGCAATATGTCATGTGATTTATATAGCTTACATTTTCGGGAATTGCTACCATCATGAACTGTTTTATCTAAATTCAATTTATGCCAAATTAATTTGCTTATTCACAGTCATTATGACAGTCGAAGCAAAATTGCCAAGGACTGATCACAGGAAGTTGAGAATTCGATAGTCGTTTGATGAGTTGATTTTAATGATATAGAGCAATGTTCCACAAACCGCTTCTTGAAACCGGCGCCATGGCTCTGCTGCTGCAATTATTACTTCACCTGTGCATCTGGGTGGAGGTTTTGCGAAGCGCGACCTGTTGGTGGCTTTTGAGGAAAGGCTTGGGGAACACTGATTTAGAGTTTCCTATGCGTGACCATTTATAAAATGTTTTAAGACTATTCTCTAAACATTCTGAAAGCATTTCATTTACACAATAATCTAATTGAGAAAATATAATGATATCATTTTTAGATTAGTCCGTTATCAAGCGTCTCCTTACTGAGCAACAGAATACTGTTCCCATCCTTCTTCAGGACTATAGGAAGTGACAAGTTTCAGTCCAAAGGAATAGCTCAGCTTATTGTAGATTATGGTTGGGCATGGGTTGGACTTCTGGCTACTGACAATGACTACGGCTTACTGGGAATCCAGCCAATCAAGGAAGAGATTAGCAAAGCTGGTGCATGTGTGGCCTTCACTGAATTCATCCGCCTAGATCGACCAGATCGCAATGCTCCCAACATAGTGAAGACCATTAAGGAGTCAAAAGCCATGGTTATAGTGGTCTTCTCAGTTGACAGCAATTTTGCTCCTGTTGTAAATGAGCTGATGAAGCAGAATGTTGGCGGGAGGACATTTATTGGGAATGGTGGCTGGTCCAGATCTATATTGTTATCACTCAGCAGTTACGTCCCGGTATTATCGGGTGCTCTTGGTTTCACGTTCAAAGGTAACACGGTGCAAGGACTTAATGAGTTCCTCAACAAGATCCATCCTTCTTTGTCTGTTCGAGATGATTGGGTGACGCTCTACTGGGAGAAAATATTCAACTGTAGATTTGCCAATGATAGTAGTTTATGGTCCTCAGTAAAACAGTGCACATGGAAAGAAAATCTGGAAGACATTAAAGACAGCGTCACATTTATTAGCAGCCTGAAATATACCTCTTATATTTATGCCGCTGCGCAAGTAATAATCAAAGCATTGGAGGATTTACAAAACTGCAAACTGACGAAAGGGCCATTTGCTGGAGGAACTTGTGCGACAATTTGGAATTTTAAACCATGGCAGGTAATACATAATAAAGTAGTATTTGTAAAAAAGAAAAACAATCAGATATAAATGATTGATGCTACTAAATATTTTCTTGTCTGTATATTTTATTCACTGTTAAACTACGCTCCACCCAATATCACCCATCTAGATGTGTCTGTGATTATTTTTCATGCCATTTTTGACTATAGACTAAGTTCTTCCTTTACTGCTTACCTCCTAACATGCTCACCTTGATTAAACTAGTAAGATTGGGTCTGAATCTGTCATATGACAGGTATTTCCACTAGTGTTTCTCAAATACTACTGTGTTCAGGTAAGACTGGGTTTGCATTCTACTGCATCTGAATTTTGGTCTATGGGTAAAGTTTGTCCCCTTTCGGCACACCAGACGTAGGGGCAAGTCTCATCAGGGCTTAAAGGCCATACGGCTGTCCTCTGGCCCTGCCCCTATGTACTGAATCAGAATATGTCATATGACAGGTATTACAAGTAGAGTTGCTTGAATAGTACTGTGCTCGGGTCAATTTGGGTTTAGGTGAATTTCTGCCAGAATTCAGGCTTTGCATTCTGCTACACCTGAATTTTGGTCTCTGGGTAAAATTTGTCTTCTTTCATCTTTTTTCACAAGCCTCTTGGTGATGGGTTTCCTCGGGCTTGGAGGCCAAATGGCTGTCCTCCAGCATACCAGCCCCTATACCCTTTAACATAGAACCCCCCTCCCCCAGTGTCCAGGAAATGGAAGGCGGGTAATTGGCCAGGGTAATCAGCAGGACCTACAGTTTGCTGGACCATCATCCCTCTAGCAAGACACAATGAAATAGGTCCCCCATACCAATACAAGCATGTGGTGATGGGCTTTATGCTGCTGCCCATTTGCGTCCCATTGTCGATTGGGGGACGGGGGGCACTCTGCATCATCCTGCATCATCCTGAGTCCACTTCAGGTGAGGGACACCAGAAAATGGCATAGTTCATTCTAACAGAGCGACGGGGCAGCGCCCGTTTTTTCTCCTTTCTCCCTGTGAGTGAAAAGGTGCTCTCTAGTGGTGGCTGTCGGAAGCAGACAATCATGCAAAACATCTGCACTTCTGATGACAGGCAGCTCCATATTGCCTAGGAGCCCTGGCTGTTAGAATGAACAGTTTTCTGGCGGGTGTCCTCCAAACGAGATGGACCCTGCTACTTTAGGGCAAAGCAGAAACCCACTCCCTCCATCCGCAACTGATCACAAATAGGACATTAGTTATATTTTATAACCTCAGTTTTACACCATGCCTTTTGGCTGGTTATTATAGAGGGAGTAGCATTTTCTCTTGAAATAAAACTTTTATCAAGGGAAAATCACCCTTGAGTAAAGAGTTATCCTTCACTGGTTTGTGAAATATAGCTTTTAAATTTGTGGCTTATTCTTGAGAGTTTTAAAACAAAATCCAACATTTGTATTCAACGCAAAAGTCTTATAGAAAAACATTTTTCCCGTATCCGTCCCTTCCTTTCACCTGATACCACTAAAATGCTAGAGCACACCCTGGTCATCTCCCGACTGGACTACTGCAACACCCTCCTCTGAGGTTTGCCAACAAACAGACTGGCTCCCCTCTGTCAATCCCTCCACTGGTTCCCTGTCTCCCACAGAGTTCAGTTCAAACTTCTAACACTTACCAACAAAGCTCTCTCTAACCAGGCCCCTTCCTACATTTCATCTCTGATTTTTTTTTGTTGTTCCTTGTTTAACATTTGCCCAAATAAGACGGGCAAACATTTTCTCCCCACTTTTTTTCTCCCCACTTTTGCGTCTTATAAGGTGAAAAATATGGTATATACACAATATATATATATATATATATATATATATATATATATATATATATATATAGTAAAAGAACAAGAAGTTAACAGTTAATTGTCCCCTCATCCTTTAGACTGAAAGCTCGCAAGGGCTCTCTTTCCTTTTGTCTCCTGTGCTCACAACTCGGTTTCAACCTTGTGGCATCTAATTTTGTATTGTTCCCTGTACTATATGTTTTATCTTGTCTGTAATCATACCTTGTAAAGCGCTATGGAAGATGATGCCGCTATATATATAAACAATAATAATAATAATAGAAAAAGATTTAAGTGGACCAGATTTAAGGGCCACTTGATGCCCACCCCCCGGGTCATCCAGATTTACGTTGTCCCACTGTATGAAACCCCCCAAAGCAGGGCCGGCTCCAGGTTTATGTGGGCCCTCGGGCGGCATGGTCTCAGTGGGCCCCTTTGTGGTGGATAGTCGCGGGTCAGGGGTCTATATATTGTATGGCCAAAACTAAGAAGGGCTGCTTGGCCTCCGACCCCCTATTGGAGCTATTTTTTAGTTTGGCCCCACATGAATGGGGAAGTATTGAGGAAGAGGGAGGCTGAGGAACATAGATGAATGGGACAGAGCTAAGAGAACAAGGATAGATAGGTCAGGGCTCAGGGGATAGAGATGGATGGGGCAAGACTGAGTGGATAGGGAAAGATGGGTCAGGGCTCAGGGGATAGGGATGAATGGGGAAAAGCTGAGTGGATAGGGAAAGATGTGTCAGGGCTCAGGGGGTAGGGATGAATGGGGAAAAGATGAGTGGATAGGGAAAGATGGGTCAGGGCTCAGGGGATAGGGAAGAATGGGTCAGGGCTCAGGGGATAGGGATGGATGGGGAAAAGCTGAGTGGATAGGGAAAGATGGGTCAGGGCTCAATGAATATGAATGAATGGGTCAGGGCTCAGGGGATAGGGGTGGACGAGGCAGAGGTGACATAAAACCAATGGGGCAGAGCCGAAGAGACAAGGATGGATGGAGCAGAGAGACAGAGAAAGGAAGTGGGTGCAGTTCTTTAACCACATTGTGCCACCTGTCAGTGGGCCCCCCTGATGGGTGGGGCCCTCGGCAGCTGACCGGGCTATATCTTTAGCAGAGCATGCACCAGGGATTTGTGAATGGCTGGCGTGGGCACAGTCCCTGCTAGAGGGTAGCAGGGATGTGGCCACTGAAGCACTCGGGTCCGCTTAGCTAGACTGGGCTGGAGCTGAGTCTTAGATGAGCCTAGTTGCATTGATGTCATCGGATCCCAGCGTGCTGATTAGACGAGGGCCTGCGAATGTGCTGTAGGACTGAGAAAAGGTGAGTTAGACTGGCCGACCTGGGGGGTTTCACACAACAGGCCATGCCGGATCATGGTTCCCCTGATGGCAAGGACCAAAACCTAGGATACCCAAAATTCTGCGTTTTGGTCCACTTTAAATAAAAAATCTAATTTGCATTGAAGTTGTACCAAAGGAGTACATTTAGTATACAATCCCCTCGATTCAAAGAGCAAAAGTTAATTGATTTCGTATCGAGAATCGTAAGTTTGGGTGGGTGTTAGTCATTTTTTCCTGTTTTTTTGGCCATTTCCGACTCGCACGAGCCTACGTACGAATGCGTATATGCTCTTACGATCAGCGGAAGTTCGTTCCTAAATTTTAGGATCAAAACGTAAAACTTAGGATCAAATCCTAAAACTTACGATCAAAACGTAAAACTTAGGTTAATTGGATGTGTTTAGGTGTGATTCAGAGAAACCTCTAAACGCGTTTTAAAAGAAAGCCACAGCCGACACCTTTTAGCAGCCGGATTGCTGTTCGTGAACATGTTTTTTGGCTAAGTGGAGGAGTCTGCGCGTCTTGTGCTCCAATGAACTGCATGTATCAGCATGGCCGAGGCCATAAATTGTATGGCAATGCATACCTGATTCATGTATGCCTTATAAAAGCATTTTAATGTGGACCTTAATTAGTTCTTTGCATGTAAACCTTTATTTTGCAATATATTTGCGTTAATTAAACAAACTTATGTCCTTTGTTATTTATTTTAAAATTGAGGTACTAGAATAATATTTTTAGATTGCATTTATTGGTGTAGTTGTTTACCTTTGCTTTGTTTAATTATTTAAGCACATCTTTGGTCAGATGCATCACACTTACTGAGGAGAGGAGAGCGGGATAAAGTGCAGGATGTGGGTTACTGCTGTATTTTGCACAGACACAGCAGAGCTGGGGGCATGGAAAGGTCAGAAATCAAAGAATCCAGAGCAACACAGTCACAAGGCCCTTTCTGTTTGCAGGCTGCCCGATAATACCTGAGCCGCCATCTTGGCTGTTTCTAGGCTCATAACATGCAGAAGTTGCTGGGTGTTTTTTAAGATTTGTGAGCAATCTGTATGTAGAGGGTGTGGGTAACCACACTAAAAATTTAAAGTTGTACCATTTGAAGCATAAATATTAAAATTAAATCCACAAGTAAAAAATGCAAGTTAACTAAAAATTAAACCAAGTAAGATTTACTTATGCAAATGCATTCATTAATGGTTGGTTACTACAAAATGAATGAAATAAAGAAAAATAAAAGACCAAATATTTAGAATGCACTTTAATGAGGTAAGTTTGTAGTGCGGAGCCGCAAGATCAGAAGGATTTACGTCCAGACAAAAAAGGACAAAGGGCAAAACCAATGTTGCAACCTGAGAAATGAAACGGAAAATTCAGGATGGAAACTGACATAGGTCTGATTCCCGAACTGCCATACGAACGGACGTATATTTTAGGATAGAAACGTATTTGCTTATTGAATCACTCGCAAGTTCATACGAACGCACGAGCGGACGTGAAAAATAGGATGATCGTGAGCCAAATCCAAGCTGTTACATGTTTCTTTGAATCAACCCATATATGTATGCAATTTCAAATTTATATATTCAAAAAGTCCTGTAATTGAGTTTTCTTCTTTTTTGTTCTGTATCTGCCCCTCCTGCAGCTCACTTATTATATTAGAAACGTGCGGATGAAAATAAATGGTGGCCTGGATTTATACTTTGATGACAATGGAGACTCACCGTTCAGCTACAGCATTATAAACTGGCAAACAAGTCCAGATGGGACCCTGACACAAGTTAATGTTGGGCTTTACAGTCCAGCTCTTCAGCCAGCTTTGGCCTTGAATTCCAGTCTGGTGCTATGGTCAAAGGGAAGTCAGGTGGGGCCTCGAAGATCAGGACTAGTCCTGTGTTTTTGACTTGCATAAAGTTTTTTGAGTTAAGTCTGAAAGCTTTTTTTTTTTTTTTAAGTAAAACTTTAGGAATGGATTCAACACTTACCGTAAAAAAGTGCACTGCTCTCATCCATGGGATCATCTGCCTATAGGGCACGTGTTTCTGCCATTGGGTACTAGTGATGAGCCAAAACGGGGGCAATCCAGTTCAAAAACCCTCTGGCTGGATAGTCCCTAGTATCTGGCGTATAACATAGCCCCGGCCACCACAACGTGTGAACTGGTATAGGGGTCCTGTGGTCACTCACTTGTGCTACAATGCTTAGCTAAACCACTTCGCGGTTAGGCTCTTCTTCCATTTCTGACCCCTAAAACGTACCCAAATCACTTAGCGGTTAGATTCTTCTTCCATTTCTGACCCCTAAAACGTACCCAAATCACTTAGCGGTTAGGTTCTTCTTCCATTTCTGACCCCTAAAACTTACCCAAACCACTTCGCGATTAGGTTCTTCTTCCATTTCTGACCCCTAAAACTTACCCAAATCACTTAGCGGTTAGGTTCTTCTTCCATTTCTGACCCCTAAAACTTACCCAAACCACTTCGCGATTAGGTTCTTCTTCCATTTCTGACCCCTAAAACTTACCCAAACCACTTCGCGGTTAGGTTCTTCTTCCATTTCTGACCCCTAAAACGTACACAAACCCTCTGGCTGGATAGTCCCTAGTATCTGGCGTATAACATAGCCCCGGCCACCACAACGTGTGAACTGGTATAGGGGTCCTGTGGTCACTCACTTGTGCTACAATGCTTAGCTAAACCACTTCGCGGTTAGGCTCTTCTTCCATTTCTGACCCCTAAAACGTACCCAAATCACTTAGCGGTTAGATTCTTCTTCCATTTCTGACCCCTAAAACGTACCCAAATCACTTAGCGGTTAGGTTCTTCTTCCATTTCTGACCCCTAAAACTTACCCAAACCACTTCGCGATTAGGTTCTTCTTCCATTTCTGACCCCTAAAACTTACCCAAATCACTTAGCGGTTAGGTTCTTCTTCCATTTCTGACCCCTAAAACTTACCCAAACCACTTCGCGATTAGGTTCTTCTTCCATTTCTGACCCCTAAAACTTACCCAAACCACTTCGCGGTTAGGTTCTTCTTCCATTTCTGACCCCTAAAACGTACACAAACCCTCTGGCTGGATAGTCCCTAGTATCTGGCGTATAACATAGCCCCGGCCACCACAACGTGTGAACTGGTATAGGGGTCCTGTGGTCACTCACTTGTGCTACAATGCTTAGCTAAACCACTTCGCGGTTAGGTTCTTCTTCCATTTCTGACCCCTAAAACTTACCCAAACCACTTCGCGGTTAGGTTCTTCTTCCATTTCTGACCCCTAAAACTTACCCAAATCACTTAGAGGTTAGGTTCTTCTTCCATTTCTGACCCCTACAACTTACCCAAACCACTTCGTGGTTAGGTTCTTCTTCCATTTCTGACCCCTACAACTTGCTCAAATCACTTCGCTGATAGGTTCTACTTCCATTTCTGACCACTAAAACGTACACAAACCCTCTGGCTGGATAGTCCCTAGTATCTGGCGTATAACATATCCCCGGCCACCACAACGTGTGAACTGGTATAGGGGTCCTGTGGACTCCTTACCAGTTCACAAACCTTAGACCTTCAGCATGATTTAATGAAAAGCCCAAACCCTTCCCCAGCATCTAAAATTAATATATTTTACGTTTTTAGTCACTTACCTATTATTCTTTCCCCCACTGGGCTGCAGCTCTGTTCAGGACTCTAGGATACGGGCGGCGCCATCTTGCCTCAGAAGCATCACATACTGAGGAGAGGAGAGCAGGATAAAGTACAGGGGGCAGGTTATAGCTGTGCTTTGCACAGACAGAGCAGAGGTGGGGTCAGGGAATAGACATCAATCCCAGAATGCAGAACAACACAGTAAGAAGACACTTCCTGTTTGCAGGCTGCCTGATGCTCCATGGGCCGCCATCTTGGATGTTTAAAGGCTCAGACAATGTACTAGGTGCAGGTAGGATCATTTTTAATGTGGGCAATCTGTATGTACAGGGTGGGGGAACATATAAGATAGGCTCTTATTCAGGGTGAGGGTCTGGATTAATGTGGGCAATCTGTATGTACAGGGTGTGGGAAACATATAAGACAGGCTCTTATTCAGGGTGAAGGTCCGGATTAATGTGGGCAATCTGTATGTACAGGGTGGGGGAAACATATAAGATAGGCTCTTATTCAGGGTGAGGGTCTGGATTAATGTGGGCAATCTGTATGTACAGGGGGGAAACATATAAGATAGACTCTTATTCAGGGTGAGGGTCTGGATTAATGTGGGCAATCTGTATGTACAGGGTGGGGGCACAGGATCTTCAGTGAAATCCCCCTATTTGAATAATGATGTCGCTGGGGGTAGGGACAGGGATGGAGATTCAGAGAAACACATGTTCCTCCCCAGGGCCGGATTATGAGTCCCGGGGCCTCCACCACTTTCCCTGCTAAGGGGGCCTCCACCAACCTTTGGGTTATGGTCTGGTCCAGGAGACTTTTCAGTCTTCGGTCTGATGGGCCGCAGGGACAGCAACAAAGCTATCAGTGGGGGCGCGCCGGGGCAAGCCTTTTTTTGTTTTTGCAAACCTGTAGCCAAAGCCACCGCAGGGCAGGATGGAGAGTCTAGAGCAGCAAAGCCGCCGTCAGCAACGCTACAGTGATGGGAGCAGAGCTGTCACTGCACATAAACCACCAAGCACAGCCGCTGGCAGCTCAATGCAGGGAACCAGCCGGGCGACTACACTACCCCCCACCCAGAATGGCAAAGCAGGAGTTCCCGAGCAGCACGCACCCGCACAAGGGGGGCACAAGGGATGCAATCTGACGTCCCACTAACTGGGCGGATGCCAGGCAACCAATCAGTTACTTGGCTGGACTAATATTTTAACGGAAAAAATACTGTATCTGGGGCCTCCACAAGATTTTGTGCCCAGGGGCCTCCACCACACTTAATCCGGCCCTGTTCCTACCCTCCAGTGACATCATTAGTTACACTGGGATTCCACAGAGGCTCCTCCTCTGTGGTATAAAAGCCTCCCTGTCCCATAGGACGACAAGGAAGGGTAAAGGGGGACCTGTTACCCTCTTCACTAGAGCAGCTCCCTAGGATCAAGAAGATCACAGTCTGATGGACCAGGCGGGAACTTTTTACCAATTCACAGGTTAGTAATGACCAGTATACCAGCTACCAGCATTGGAAGGAGGCATGTTGGATAAATTGACCTGGATCTTGCCGGTTTGCAGGCATCTAGTATGGGGCAAACTGGAAAGAATTGGTAAGATCCAGGTCCATTCCAGCTTTGTTCCAGATCTGAAAGCCCATCACCATTAAGCATCACACTAAAGGCATTCCTCCCTCCCATCCCCATAGGCAGTGTGGCATTCCCCCTCCCATTCCCTATATAGGCAGTGTGACATCCCCCCCTCCCATTCCCCATATAGGCAGTGTGACATCCCCCCCTCCCATTCCCCATATAGGCAGTGTGACATCCCCCCTCCCATTCCCCATATAGGCAGTGTGACATCCCCCCCTCCCATTCCCCATATAGGCAGTGTGACATCCCCCCCTCCCATTCCCCATATAGGCAGTGTGACATCCCCCCCTCCCATTCCCCATATAGGCAGTGTGGCATTCCCTCTCCCATTCCCCATATAGGCAGTGTGGCATTCCCCCTCCCATTCCCCATATAGGCAGTGTGACATCCCCCCCTCCCATTCCCCATATAGGCAGTGTGACATCCCCCCCTCCCATTCCCCATATAGGCAGTGTGACATCCCCCCTCCCATTCCCCATATAGGCAGTGTGACATCCCCCCCTCCCATTCCCCATATAGGCAGTGTGACATCCCCCCCTCCCATTCCCCATATAGGCAGTGTGACATCCCCCCCTCCCATTCCCCATATAGGCAGTGTGACATCCCCCCCTCCCATTCCCCATATAGGCAGTGTGACATCCCCCCTCCCATTCCCCATATAGGCAGTGTGGCATTCCCTCTCCCATTCCCCATATAGGCAGTGTGGCATTCCCTCTCCCATTCCCCATATAGGCAGTGTGACATCCCCCCCTCCCATTCCCCATATAGGCAGTGTGACATCCCCCCTCCCATTCCCCATATAGGCAGTGTGGCATTCTCCCTCCCATTCCCCATATAAGCAGTGTGGCATCCCCCCTCCCATTCCCCATATAGGCAGTGTGGCATCCCCCCTCCCATTCCCATAGGCAGTGTGGCATCCCCCCTCCCATTCCCATAGGCAGTGTGGCATCCCCCCCTCCCATTCCCCATATAGGCAGTTTGTCATTCCCCCTCCCATTCCCCATATAGGCAGTGTGACATCCCCCCCCTCACATTCCCCATATAGGCAGTGTGGCATCCCCCCTCCCATTCCCATAGGCAGTGTGGCATCCCCCCTCCCATTCCCATAGGCAGTGTGGCATCCCCCCCTCCCATTCCCCATATAGGCAGTTTGTCATTCCCCCTCCCATTCCCCATATAGGCAGTGTGACATCCCCCCCTCCCATTCCCCATATAGGCAGTGTGGCATCCCCCCTCCCATTCCCCATATAGGCAGTGTGGCATCCCCCCTCCCATTCCCCATATAGGCAGTGTGACATTCCCCCTCCCATTCCCATAGGCAGTGTGGCATCCCCCCTCCCATTCCCATAGGCAGTGTGGCATTCCCCCTCCCATTCCCCATATAGGCAGTGTGGCATTCCCCCTCCCATTCCCCTTAGGCAGTGTGCTATTCACCCCTCCCATTTCCCAAAGGCAGTGTAGCATCCCCCCCTCCCATTCCCCATATAGGCAGTGTGGCATCCCCCCTCCCATTCCCCATATAGGCAGTGTGGCATCCCCCCTCCCATTCCCATAGGCAGTGTGGCATTCCCCCTCCCATTCCCCATATAGGCAGTGTGGCATTCCCCCTCCCATTCCCCTTAGGCAGTGTGGCATTCCCCCTCCCATTCCCCTTAGGCAGTGTGCTATTCCCCCCTCCCATTTCCCAAAGGCAGTGTAGCATTCCCCATAGGCAAAGAAAAAAGTAAACTCACATTTCCATCACTACCGAGCTGCTGGCTGGGCCGCCACAGCCATGGGAGGACAGGAGATAGAGGAGTGATAGGCAGGAGGGCAGGGCAACTGATCTCTGTCTCTGCCATGATGTCTCTGCCGCCGCAGCTTCTTCTCCAGAGTGAGGGCGTGTCCGATGCTCGGATATTGGCCACGCTCACCCACTGTTGTGTTTGTTCTGTGTGAGCAGCCGCCAAAGAAGAAGCAGCGGCGACGGAGAAAGCGTTTATGGCAGGGCAGCTAGGAAGGTGGGACATCGGGCAGGGATCAGTTTTCCTGCCCGTCCATCTGCCACTCCTCCATTTTCTGGTCTCCCGTGGCTGTGGTGGCCTGGCTAGCAGCAGAGAGCAATCGATATGTCAGTTTACTTTTTTTTGTTGTCTTTGCACCCAATAGGACGCACTGACATTTCCCCCCACTTTTTTGGGGGAAAGTGCGCCTTATAGTGTGAAAAATGTGGTATACACAATATATATATATATATATATATATATATATATATATATATATATATATATATGAAAAAAGTAAAAGAACAAGAAAAAATTTTTTAATTGTCCCGAGATAAAACTTTGATTTATTTCCGGCAGTTGTTATCAGTCTAAGCTGGCAGGTTAGTGTGAGCGAAGACTCATCTACTACTAATTAAAGCTCCACCAAATTTTGAACAACCTCTACCTGCAAAACTTAGGAGTTATTTTTACTATACTGTATATACCGTAAATATATATATATATATATATATATATATACATCTATGCCTACATATAGACCTACTATATAAATTCTCAGGTCCCCCGTTCCATCTGCAGTGAGAGCTGTCCCACAGGATTTCGGAAGGCTGCCATACAAGGACAACCTTCATGTTGCTTTGAATGTCTTCCTTGTCTACAAGGGGAAATCTCCAACCAAACTGGTGAGTCAATATTATGTAACTTTTTGCTTCTAACCTTTCTGCTACCATAAGTGTAACCCAATGTTAATGTCTTTACAAAAGTGCTGTGAAGCTGCTCTGAACATGGTAGCTGCAGGAACACCCACTTTGCCATCAACGGAAATAATTGGGGCTATTAAGCAAATATAAAAATATAATTATAATAAAAATATTATAGTTAATATGGAGTAAAATGAGTAAACAGAGAAGAGCCGTAAGAAGTCCGTGCTGGGGTTCGGTGTTTGGCTGAACACTAGCAGCCCTTCAACCCTCCCCGCTCCCAATCAGGTCAGCCAGCAGGTCAACCATCTTGCTGCCCCCGCCCCCAACCAGGAAAGGCAGTAAGTGGGGCTGGGAGGACAGCTCTAAAACACGGGCATCAGACAGGTGAGCACGCACTGGCATGGAAGATGACGAAGGGGACTCTATCACAGTCTGCTATGGGGTGATAGGGGGGCTCTGTCACAGTCTCCTATGGAATGTTGGGGGCTCCGTCACAGTCTGCTATGGGATGATGGGAGCTGTGTCTTGCTATTTTTTACTGCACTTTGCACTTTTTGATTTTGATTGGGAGTACTTAATAGGGTATTATGCTTGGAGCATTGCTTTCAATCTTGGATCAGGGTAGGGGCATAGTGGGTAAGTAGTAATATTTAATAATGGTTCAATGAGATGCAGTGGATTAGGGTCCGCATGGTTCTCCCCTAGATTTTGTGTATGTGTTTTTTAGTTTAGTTTATTTAGTTACATATAGTAGTACGTTTATCACTGGCCAATAAGGGGTGTCAGGGCCACCCTAATTACTTTGTGTTCCTCTAGATGTGTGTGGCCAGTGTACAGCACACTTAATTTGATATAGGCTGCTGTTTTTGGGTTGGTGAGGTGTTTTTGTTTATACTCTATTTAAAATGAAAAATGTGAAATCCTAAACATATTTTTTGTGGCCCGTGACCAGTTTTCAAATCGCGTATATGGCCTGCGCTCTTCTAAAGGTTACATAGTTACATAGTTACGTAGTTAATATGGTTGAAAAAAGACATATATCCATCAACCAAGGGTGTTGGGGTAGGGGAAGATATTTTTTATTTTATTTTTATTTTTTGAGCATCCTGCTTTATGTTCTTTAGAAGTAACCTTATATCTTATACAGTATAAAGGTGATAAAAAGCCAGATGTTATCATTTTACTACAGGAAATGTATTACTAATAACTGGCCATTTATGATGGAGTCAGAACTGAAGTTGGAGTCGGGGCCTGATAAGCTTGAGGAGTCGGAGTCGGGCTTTGGCTTACCAACTCCACAGCCCTGCTTTTAAGGTTGCAGGCACAATCAAGGAAGCCAACTGTACTTTCAACATTTTTTTTAACTAGCCTAAATCTTCTCCGAACCTGATACCATTACCTGGTTTTCAGATGTGGAGGGTGCATAACGTTGGATTGTAGACAAGACGACACTTTGAGCCGCCCCCTGGATCCTCTTGATCCTCTTGCACACAGGCTTCCAGAGGGGAATCAAGTTCTGAAAGGGCTGTGGCTGTATTTCCCACCTCCCCTGGGAAAATATTATACTGGGATGTCAATTGGATGGAAGTCACATGGAAAGCCAAAAAATTGGGCAACAATTCAGCGTGTGGCCCACTTGACCTTCAGTGATCAATTGCATTTGCTCAATAGCATCTGGGCAGAAAATGCACAGGCACACCTGCTGCAGGCATAACAAATGTTGTAGATGTGCATTTCAGATGGGTATTCCCGGGGGATGGCATGAAGCTTGATGGTAAGTGTAAAGGTGCCAAATTTTTCACCCTATAAGATGCACTTATTTTTCCTCAGGAGGAGCTGGGGATGTTTTCTTTTTTTTTGGGGGGGGGGGGGGGTCGGGGCATGTCTGTACGCTGCCTGTAATTGGGAGGCCCACACACTGCCTGTAATTGGGATGCCCACACACTGCCAGCAATTGGGATGCCCACATACTGCCTGCAATTGTGATGTCTGCACACTGCCTGTATTTTGGATGCCCGCACACTGCCTGCAATTGGGATGCCCACACACTCCCTGTAATTGGGATGTCAGCACACTGTCTGTAATTAGGAAGCCTGTACATTGCCTGTAATTGGGATACTTGTACACTGCTTGTAATTGGCATGCTACACACACTACCTGTAATTGGGATGCCCTTTACTGCCTGTATTGTGCACTACCGCTCACTACCTGTAATGTGGGATGCCCCTCACTGCCAATAATGTGGCATCTGTAATGGTGTGATTAGGGAATTCTGCACACTGTCTATAATAGGGTGCTTGGGAGGGAGGTATTTTCGCACACCATTTAGTTCAGAATATGCTTTGTAAAATTTTTCTTATCTAAATCCTGGCCGCGTCTTATAGGGCGTAAAATACGATTTTTCGAATTTGCACGTTATCTCATTGAGTTTTACACTTAGACCAAACGTTGGACATTTTGTGTTTTTTTTTTTTTAGATATTTTCTTAGTTACACTTAATTAACTGGATATGCAGTGAAAAGTATATAGAAGACATGTACTCTTGCTATTCATTATTGTAATCCCAAAATACTATGCTATGTATGGCGGCATATTTTAAATAAAACAATGGAAAACATTTCTCTGTTTCTTATATAGATCTGTAACTTAATTTTCCATTTTATTTTACCTGATAGATTCTGCCAACTGTTTCAGATGTCCATGGGATCAATGGGCAAATGAGCAGAAATCCAGTTGTTTGCCAAAACCTATGGAGTACCTCTCTTATGAAGACTCATTAGGAACAACATTAACTGCAGTCAGCTTGATGTCAGCTGTGTTCCCTGCTTCTATTTTGTGGCTTTTCATTCATTATAAGAACACACCTATAGTAAAGGCCAGTAATTACTCCCTGAGTTGTCTTCTACTGATCTCCTTGTGTCTTTGCCTTCTCTGCTCTTTAGGATTTATTGGATATCCAAACCCTGGGAAATGTCTCCTACGTCAGGTTTCCTTTGGCCTGGTTTTCACTCTCTGTGTCTCTTGTATTTTGGCCAAAACCATCATGGTGGTCCTTGCTTTTATGGCCACCAGACCTGGCAGCAGTTTGAAGAAATGGACAAGACTTCGAGTATCCTACACAATTATTATTACGTGCTTCCTTATTGAATTAATTTTGTGCCTATTTTGGATTTTTCTTACTCCTCCGTTTCCTCAGTACAACATTGAAACTAAACCTGGAATCATCATCATTGACTGTAATGAGGGGTCACCAACAGCATTCTGGACTATGTTGGGTTATCTTTTTCTTCTGGCCACCATCAGCTTCATTGTGGCATTCTTGGCTCGTAGACTTCCTGACAGCTTCAATGAGGCCCAGTTCATTACATTCAGTATGTTAGCCTTCCTCAGTGTCTGGATATCTTATATCCCAGCATCCCTCAGTGCTCAGGGCAAGTATACTGTAGCCATGGAGATTTTCGCCATCTTGGCCTCTAGTTGGGCTCTCGTCATCTGCATGTTCTTTCCTAAATGTTTCATCATATTGTTCAGACCCGACGTGAACACCAAAGAATATCTCCTGAGGAGATAAAACTAGAATCATAGTGTGCAACTATACTGTCAATGACTTATTAAAATTATCAAGTTATTATTGTATATTATAATTTATATTTATAATATATATTTTTAATTAGTGTTGGGTTTGGAGTTCGTCCCCGAACAAGGAAAAGCTGGTTGGTGGGCTGCTGAGTAGATTACCTATGCAGAGTGTACAGCACAAAGTAGCTATAACTTACCTGAGCCCCACGATCCGGTCCCTGGTCAGTGGTTGGCGTTCCGACTGTCAAATAGGCTATTGGAACGATGGCTGCAGCTCCCATGAGTGTGGACACTAGCAACTGGCACTAGAAGTGCTGGCACTAGGAGTGTCCTCACTCATGGGAGTGGCGCCCATCTTTCTGTGGACCCGGCTGTAGCTCATTTGACAGTCGTAATGCCAATCACCAACCAGGGTCTCCAGTAAGCTACAGCCGCTTCCTGCTGCACACTCTGCACCCCTCCCCACCCGCCATCACATTTTTTTTTACAGTCCAGATTCTGCATCTGGGGGCCCATTGACAGGTGGCCCTAATCCGCCCGGGTGGGTGAGAAGTGGGGGAGGGAGATGGGCCCCCAGAAGCAGAATCACCCCCCCAAAGTTTGGGTCCCCATTGATTTCAATGCGGACGGGGTTTTATTCAGAGTTCGGCTTAACTTGCTGAGCCTGAACCTAGCGGGGTTTGCAAAATACTATTTCTAATGCTCTCACTTACAGTTACTGTAAGATTAACTTAACTTTTAAAATTAACACCGAATACTAAATACTAAAATAACAATACTTCCACTGCTCGGTCTGCCGCAACTCCGCCCCCCATTTGTGAAGCCAGAAAGGTGCTTCTTGGTTCCAGCTGGTGGATGGGCATGGCCTTTTTATGACCGGTTTCCATTAAAAACAATGGTGGCCTTCATACACCAACGGGAGCCAGCCATACACAGGCCACCCCTATTCATCAGCCGCAACCAGGAAGCAGGTTTGGCGGTAAGGTAAGCAGATAGTCAGAGCCCACTCCCTCCTGTGCACATATTTAAAAGCTACATATGAAACAGGTGGTAGCTGCTTAACCAGTGTAAAATTAACCTGACATGCAAGCAGGGAAATCAGACTTCTTAAAGGAGGAACAGCGCTCAAAAACTGCTAGCGAGCAACAGATGGGAGTATAAGGCAGAGAGAGGATTGAGCCCAGATGACCTGAGACAGGTCCCTCCACATGTTCCACCGCCGGACATGCATGTGGCACCTCCACATGTCTCATGACACATTCTCCTACCTTCACATGCATGTTACTTGCTCCACATATCAGCCCTTTCTTCCCCACACATGTCCTAGCCATCTCCCTCCACTAGGCACAGAAGTCCCAACCCCCATTTCTCCTCTGCCACAACTAATTCCTAGTACATATATCATGTATGTACCTCCTAAGAAGAAAGAAATCTGAATTTGAAGAAAAGATAGAACCCTGGTTTAGATAGATGTATCCTCTTCTGTAACCGCATCTGTGTATCTTGTATGAACCTGCTCCTAGTTATGAGACTTTTGTAAATGGGGCTTTGCATGTAATGTGTGTACCTTGATGTAGATTGCAACTAAATTATTGGTGATGTATAGTTACATGCTTGATTAGTAAATTGCATTGAGTAACAATTAAATAAATAGTGGTGGTTTATATTTAACCTGACCTCAGTTTATATCTTCCCTGGTTTCAATCAATATAAGGAGGTGTGTTTTGTCTCATGGATTAAGTGGTGGAGGTTGGGTAATACCAACAAAATCACAACTAACCTCTGCCCAATGCATTATATGGGCATAGTAGCCTTGGATAGACATGGGCAAGCTCCTCTTGTAATGAAGCTGTATGTGTATCACTTTAGCCACATCAATTGGTTAGGTGAAGCCTACCAAAACTGAAACTGTTCCAGCACTGCCCAGATCTATAAAATGTATGGTTTTGCATAAAATCATGAGCTGCTATAGCCAATGTATAGTAAAATCAAGGCTTTGGTCTAACCTCCACAACAAATTTCAGGACACCACAAGGCCCTTACTCATACAGCTATTTACTCACTTACTCGTTCCTCTTGAGTTCTGCCACTGGACTTAGAGGATGGACGGAAAAGCCATCCTGGTCCACCCTTTCACCAGCTACGCCAACCAAACTTGCCCATCAGGATGGACAAAGCCAATGACAAGAGAGGGAGTATTACATGTTCATCTAACCACCCCAAAAGTCCACCCATAGCCCCGCTCCCATACACAGAGGTAGCGTGGACTTGGAGTACATGGGGTGAAGCCTACTCACCAAGTAATGACCAAAACTGTTTTCAGCACTGCCCAGATCTATAAAATGTAACTTTTTTATTGAGTAAAATCAATCAGTCATATACAATATATACAATATATACAAAGTTACAATAAATAAATGAATAAATAAAATAAAATAAAAAGAAATAATAACTAAACAAAAAGAAACAGGCCTAACAATTTGGCATATAAATATATCATCATTCTATATACAACCTAACACTATACTATGCACAATTCAGCAGGAAGACTAGGAGACCCCGTCACCTGCGAGATCTATAAAATGTATGTCCTTGATTGGTTAACTTAAACACTTAAAATCAAGGCTTTGGTCTAACCTCCACAAATTTCAGGACACCACAAGGCCTCATACAGCTATTTACTCACTTACTCGTTCCTCTTGAGCCCTGCCACTGGAAGCACATCCTGCCACTGGACAAAGAGGATGGAGTGGAAAAACCATCCTGGTCCACCCTCTCACCAGCTACGACAACCAAGCCTGCCCATCGGGATGGACAAAGCCAATGACAAGAGAGAGGGAGTATCACATGTTCATCTAACCCCGCAAAGGTCCACCCATAGCCCCGCCACCATACACAGAGGTAGTGTGGACTGGAAAAAAGTTAAAGTGGACCAAAACCCAGGATTTTGAGTATCCTGGTTTTTGGTCCTTTCCCTGGGGGCACCCAGATTCTGGGTGCCCTGCTGTGTGAAACCCCCCAGATCGCCTGAACCCAGCTCACCTCTTCCCGGTCCCACGGCATGTCTAAAAGCAGCGGCTCTGATGGCCGCATCCTTTGCCTCCCTTTAAGAGGGAACGTGCCCGCACCAGCCATTTGTTAACTGGCTCCTGCCCTAATTGGCCAATGGCCACATAAAACCGGGCCTATCCCAGCATGCTTGTCCAGTTTTAGCTTTTTACTAGGTGTTATAGTACCACTGTTAGCTGAATTCTGATTACCTGTTGGAGACTTTTGCTTTGTCTGACCCTCCTCTGATCGCTGCCTGGACCAACACCTGCCTTCCTGACCGCAAGCTTGTCTACTCATCTGCACCTTAAACCCTCTGACAACCCGACTTGACCCCTGGCTTGATGCTTGACCATTCTCCTGTGTATCCCCTTGGAACCACGAACCTCAACTTCCACCAAGCCTCGTCCTTGGCCCTTCAGCCTTCACCCCGTAAGTTCGCATCCTTTGTGCTCTCTGGGGACAACCGTGTCCGGTGAGGTGTATTCAGCATCCCGGCAAATGGGGACTTGTCCATAGGCAGAAGCAGCAGCGGCGTTTGAGGGTGCGGACACAACTGAAGGCGGTTGTCCCACGGGGCCTGACATTATCACAGGCCCCAAAAAAAAGAATGGAAAATCTTGTGGAACAAGTGCAAGCCATGGCATTTACCATGGCTACCAACTCCACAAGTGACCATACATCCCATCAAACCTAAGGTTCCCCTTCCATAGAAGTTTTCGGAGGAATGCCATAATTTTGCTAATTATCAGAATGCTTGTAAGCTGTATTTTAATCTCGCCTGGGTGCAAAATATGAGGATCTTTTTTATTGCCTGACACCCACACAATTTGCGCATGCCCATTTTTTGGGGGCTTACCTTTTTGCCCAGTGCTGAATTGATCTCATAAATGGAAATTTTTGGAAGCTTTAAACTTTAAGCTTAAAACTGTACCCAAGGCAGATACAGTGGAAGGAAGTTAGTGTGAGACTTTAAACCCTCTGTGTTGGTCCTTTTCACTTTGTTATCAACCAATCAATCAATTAAAGTGGACCAAAATCCACGATGATCGACCCGAGAATCAGGATGCCCCGCTGTATGAAACCCCCCAGGGCGCCCATACGCTTACCTTCTTTCCCGGTCCAACGGCACATGAGCGATCCATGGCTGCATCCCCGCATTTGTGAATGGTGAGCATGGGCACGCTCCCTGTTAGAGGGTAGCGGTGGATGCGGCCATCAGCGTGCTCGGAGCCGCTCACTTTAGACGAAGGCTTAGACCACGTGACATTCAAGCACGCTGACAGGATGAGCGGGCGCACATGCACCATAGGACCAGGAAGAGGTGAGTTGATTTCGGTGACCAGGCCACCTGCAAACAGGAAGTCGTGCTGGGCTTCCTGTTACTGTGCATTTCAGTTATGTCAGTTGGGAGAGGAAGCTACAAAATGGCCGCTACCTTTCTTTCCAGCTGTTCCAGGCTGTTGGTCCAGTTTACTTATATTAAATGTCCAATAATCTCTATATTATAATTATTGATGCAATAAACAAAGGTTGGGGACCCTTGATATACCCACATCCTTATTTATATTAAACATCCAATAATCTTTATATTATAATTATTGATGCAATAAACAAAGGTTGGGAACCCTTGATATACACACATATCCTTACTTATATTAAACGTCCAATAATCTCTATGTTATAATTATTGATGCAATAAACAAAGTTTGGGGACCCTTTATATACACACATCATTATTTATATTAAACATCCAATAATCTCTATGTTATAATTATTGATGCAATAGACATAGGTTGGGAACCCTTGATATACACACATCCTTATTTATATTAAACATCCAATAATCTCTATGAGGCCGATTCATCAATAGCGCCAGGTAGCGACAGATGAGCGACTGTAGCGTGATTTTTTCAGCGCCAGCCAGTATTCGCTGTGCTTGGCCGGCGTTAGCTTGATGACAGCGACTCAGTCGGTGTGCGGTAATGTTGAATACTGGCTGGGGGGTCGCTGTTTCACAGGTCCAGCGTTGTATGTGAGCGACTGACAACGAATGGCCAGAGCGAACGGCTAGCTTCATATTCATCAAAAACTCACGCTCCGAATGTGCTGTCGCTGTCCATTCCTTGTTTAAACCCCAGAGCGCTGGCGGCGATCTGTATTAAATAGTTTTTAACCCCTAAACAACCATATTTTTTGAATGTAACATTATACATGTTTTAAGAATCATTTTGTTATATGAATACATTAATCTCAGACCTGTTAGATCAATTCTGCACTTTTTTTTTTTTTTTATTTTTTTGACTTAAAAATAATTCCTAACATTGCAGAAGTGTTCTCCGATTTTTTGACAGTAAAAAAAAAATTTAAAAAATTAATACCAATTAATTATGATTAATTATAGCTTGCTCCATTGAAATGCATTGGACATCGCCAGGGAGCGACAGCTCATACCTGGCGCTGTGAGGGAATTTGCAGCGGCGCTGTTCAGTCCAGGCGGCTTCATGATGAATGCCGCGCTAGCCGTCGCTCTCGCCGGCGCTAGCCTCATTTAGCTTGATAAATGCGTCATTGTGACCGCCGCGGGCGTACTTGAGTCGGTAGTCGCCGTTAGCTGCCGCTACCTGGCGCTATCGCTTGATGAATAAGGGCACAAGTTATAATTATTGATGCAATAAACAAAGTTTGGGGACCCTTGATATACACACATCCTTACTTATATTAAATGTCCAATAATCTCTATATTATTATACAGTAGTTAATATCATATTTAATATAATATTTTTATATATTTAATAATATAGTAGTTAATATAGTATAGTTAATACAAGTTACAGAACTATAAATATATGTGCACAATGTAATATTAATTAATATAAATCACATACCCAAAACCAGGGCCGGATTAAGTGCCTGGAGGCCCCTGGGCACAAAATCTGGTGGAGGCCCCAGATACAGTATTTTTTCTTCCTTCCAGTAACTGATTGATGGTTATCTCGCACCCGCCTACTTACTAGAACATCAGATCGAGTCCCTTGTGCCACCCTTGTGCGGGTGTGTGCTGCTCGGGAACTCCTGCCTTGCCATTTTGGGTGGGGGGGGGGTGTAGTCACCCCTGGCTGGTCCAGCAGAAAACAGTTTCCTGCAATGAGCCGGCCCGTCAGACCAAAGACTAAAAGGCCTCCTGGACCAGACCATAACACAAAGGTTGGTGGAGGCCCCTTTGCAGGGGAGGAGGCCCCTTTGCAGGGGAAGTGGTGGAGGCCCCGGGGCTCACGCCCCTTGCACCCCTCTCATAATCTGGCCCTGCCCAAAACCATATACGGTACAAATCAATGAAATTACCAAAACAGCTAGATACACTATGAGGCCGATTCATTAATAGCGGCAGGTAGCAACAGTTGAGCGACTGTAGAGGCATTTTCAGAGCGCCCGCTAGTAGTCGCTGTGCTTGGCCGTTGTTCGGTAGTTGATAGCGACTCAGTCGGTTTGCCGTAATGTTGAATATTGGGTGAGGAGTCGCTATTTGACAGGTTCCGCACTGTATGGGAGCGCATGACAGCGACTGGTCCTAGCGACCGGCTCCCACCATATTCATTAAAAAATCCCGCTCAAAAAATTCTCGCGCTGTGAAATGCTGTTTTTCACATTTAAAAAAAAAAAAAAAAGAAATCATCATAATTAATTATGAATATTTAAAGATTGTTCCATTGAAATGCATTGGAGAGCGCCAGGTAGCGAGAGGTCATACCTGTCACTGTTCAAGGTCGGACGCTGGCGCTGTGGGCTGAGGCTGGAATAATGATGAATAAGTCGCTATATGGCGCTATCTCAGTCGCTAAGCAGGATTGGCTTGATAAATGTGTGATTGTGGTGGGGAGCCGGCGTTCTCGTGGCGGGGCCCGTCATTACCGGCCGCTCACCAGTCGCTACCTGTCGCTATTCATTCATAAATAAGGGCCTATGTCTCTCAAGGGTCATAGAACAGCTGAACAGGTAGGTCACACAAGCCAATGACTAGTCGAAAGCCATACAGCAAGCTCAATGTGAACCAGAGCTCCCATCTCCATTGTACACACCACAAGTTAAGTGGGTTATTCATGATTCTCCAAGTCAGACAACTTGTCATGAACCCTCCTCATGACACAGCCCCCCACATACATATGTTCCCTTCACATATCTCAGACTCAACCCCCCCCACATGCTTGTTGCCTATTCCACATATAAAACCCAGTGGGGGGCTGTAAAAATAAGCAGAAATCAATTCTCTGCATTGAGCTGCCAGCGGCTGTGCTTGGTAGCTTATGTGCAGTAAGAGGCCTCCAAATGAAAGCTCTGCTCCCACCCAATACTGTAGCATTGCTGACGGTGGCTTTACTGCTCTAGACTCCATCCATCCTGCCCTGTGGTTGCTTTAGCCGCGGGTTTGCCAGAACAAAAAAAAGGCTTGCCCAGACACGCGGGGACCCCCCACTGCCATCGAGAGCTTTGTTACCAGCCCCACGGTCCATCAGCGCCAGGACTAAAAAGCCTCCTGGACCAGACCATAACCCAAAGGTTGGTGGAGGCTCCCTTTTGCAGGGCAAGTGGTGGAGGCCCCGGGGCGCGCACCCCTTATAATCCGGCCCTGAATGCGCATAAGTGTTCTACATCTGTCTCTTCACAATTACACCAATCCTACAAACAGTGCTGGTGATTTTGTGCCCACCACCAAGCAAATCTGCTTACCAGATATCTGCTTGTATTTAAGAATGTATTTAGAAATATCCTCAGGTGTTTTTAAATCATCAATATCTTTTCAGGAACATTTCTCCTCCACTTCAATCTCTATGGCGTAATAATTCTCAGTACTTCCAATATTTCAATAGCTCATAGCATAACACTATTTAAAACCAAATAAATGGAATGCTAAAAAATTGCGTACTCACAATCTCATTACCTGAATAAAACATTTATTTATATTTTTATCATCTTTCATCACCATTGCTAAAGACGGATCAAAGGAGGCAAAGACAAGATGGGAAACAGCCCTGAACATTTTTTGTCCCAAAAAGTTAATATTTACGAAATATTTGCAAGGCTGAATTGGCCCTTTAATGGTGAGCTTTAGAAGAACTTCTGCCCCATCTGTCCCATTGACAGGGCCAGCTCCAGGTTTGTGGGTCCCTTGGGCAGGAGAGTCTTAGTGGGCCCTAAAGTAGTGTGTCACATGACGTCACCTTTCAGCTCCGCTGTCACAAATGGGTCATCTTGTGCTGCTGATCGCCCTCCAGTCCTTATTGCCTTCCTTATAGCCAGTCCTCTAGTTCTTGTTGCATTCTCTACTGCCACCAAGTATCCGCTTGGTCCGCTGCCACTAAAGGCGCCATCATTGCTGTCAGTTGTCACCCGGTTCTCGCCACCTTCTGAGTTTCCATCAACCGCCCTCTGCTCCAGGCCATCTTCTCCATTGTTGCTGATCATCCCCTGTTGCCAGCCAAGGGTAGGTCTGCACACAACACCCGGCATTCGGTGGTTTGGGTCCACTGTAAAATAATACTATGGACAAGTGTGAGCCTGAGTGGGCCCCTGAAGATGCCAGGGGCCCTGGCAAGTGCCTAGGTTTGCCCTGTGCTGGCGCCGGCCCTGTCCATCGAACACCCTCCCCCCAGAGTATCCAGATTTGCAGGGCCGGCTCCAGGTTTGTGCGGGCCCTTGGGCAAGACAGTCTTAGTGGGCCCCAAAGTAGTTAGTCACGTGATGTTACCTTTTAGCGCCGCTGCCACAAATGTGTCATCTCCTGCTGCTGATAGCACTCCAGTCCTTGTCAGTTGTCACCTGGTTCTCACCATCCTCTGAGATTCCATCAGTCGCCCTACATTCCAGGCCACCTTCTCCATTATTGATGATCATCCCCTGTTACTGAGGCCAGCCATGAGCAGGTCTGCACACAGCACCCGGCATTCGGTGGTTCGGGCCCACTGTAAAATAATACCATGGCCAAGTGTGAGTCTGAGTGAGCCCCTGGTAATTGCCCAGTTTTGTCCTGTGCTGGCGCCGACCCTGCTGATTTGGGATAACCAACTAGTTAGTGGCTCAGAGGAAGTCCCACTTTCTCGATCTTCAGTTGTGACAACAGGTTGCCAATCCTGTTTTCCAAGGTGAGTGTCCACACCTGAGAGCATGCACACCTGACAAACCCAATTGCATCATGGGAATCCAGAGTGCGGCACAGGAGTGCAGACTGGCTGGTTAATGAGGCATCCAAGGGGTCAATAAACAGAAACAAAACCAACTTAGAGTATAAAGGGCTATAGGTCTGGCTGAGGCCTATCCCCAAGGGGCATCACAGATTGGAATTCATCACAGTGTCAAACTCACCCAGTCTTAGTATCTCACAGCAGTCATATTAGGCAATTCAAATTTCTGCTCTGTGTGCTCTTTCTGCCCCCTAGGCCTGATACCCTTCTGGTGGTGCATGTGGAATAGAGAGAGCGAGGAATAGCGAGCAATAGAAGTGCTCTCTGCTGATATATCTCGGCCTAATATGGCCACCATGAGATCCACAGACTAGGCGACTTTTCGAGTCTTTTAGATTTTAGGTTTGGAGTTTGACCACTTTAAGGAGTAGATATCTCTGCTCTGTGTGCTCTTTCTGTCCCCTAGGCCTGATACCCTTCTGATTGTGCATGTGAAATAGAGTGAGCGAGGAATAGCAAGCAATACATTGCCGAATATGGCCAACATGAGATCCACAGACAAGGCGACTTTTAGCTTGTGGGACATCCCGATTTGGGTTTATGCTGGAGTCTTTTAGAATTTAGGTTTGGAGTTGGACCACTTTAAGGGAGCCACTTTAAGGGGTAGGCCTCTCTGCTCTGTGTGCTCTTCCTGCATCCTAGGCTTGATACTCTTCTGGTGGTGCATGCAGAATAGAGAGAGCGAGGAATAGCGAGCAATACAGTGCTTTCAGCTGAGTGCCGAATATGGCCACCATGAGATCCACAGACTAGGTGACTTTTAGCTTGTGGGACATCCCGATTTGGCTTTATGCTGGAGTCTTTTAGAGTTTAGGTTTGGAGTTGGACCACTTTAAGAAGTAGGCCTCTCTGCCCTGCGTGCTATGCCTGCTCGACAAGCCTGATAGTCTCCTGGTGTCGCATGAAGATTATAGAGACCGAGGATATTGTGACAATACAGAGCGCTTTGCTGATTGCCGAATATGACCTGTCCCCAGACTAGGTGACCTTTAGCCTGTGGGGCATCCCGGTTTGGAGTTTTTAAAACTCTAGGTTTGGTTTTGGCCCACTTTAAGGAGTGGGCTACCAAAATCAAAATGCCTAGAAAGAGTTCAGCGGTCCTGAATTATTATTTTTTTACTTTAGGTCTGCTTCAAGGGGGCATTTTTCTTTCACTCCAAAAATGCATTATTTGGCTAAATTGGACTCCTGACATAAATGACAGATAAATTACTGTATTTTCTATTAAAAACAAAAATGGCCCATATTTAGGCAGAATTTAGGTTGAATTAAACCTTTGCCGAAATCATAACAGCAACACTAGTCAGTAAAAAATCCAAACCACGGCCCTCCTGGGTAATCAGATTTGCTAGATAATGAAATTTACCTGCAAGAAAATCCCTTTAGTGGATTAAATTAATGTTGTAGACTAAGGCCCTTATTTATGAAGGAATAGCGACAGGTAGCGACGGGTGAGCGACCGGTAATGACGGGCACCGCCACGAGAACGCCGGCTCCCCACCACAATCACACATTTATCAAGCCGATCCTGCTTAGCGACTGAGATAGCGCCAGATAACGACTCATTCATCATTATTCCAGCCTCAGCCCACAGCGCCAGCGTCCGACCTTGAACAGCGACAGGTATGACCTTTCGCTACCTGGCGCTCTCCAATGCATTTCAATGGAACAATCTTTAAATATTCATAATTAATTGTTATTAATGTTTTTTTTTTTTTTTTTTTTTTTTATGTGAAAAATTCTGTGACCACTTCTGCCATTTTAGATAATTTTTTTAAGGTAAAAAAAAAAAAATTTTGTGCAGAATTGATATTACAGGTCTGATATTATTGTATTCATATTACTAAATTCTTTAAAAATGTTTTTTTTTTTTGGTTTCCAAAAATATGGTGGTTTGGGGGTTAAAAAACAACTTTTAACACATCGCCCGCCAGCGCTCTGGGGTTTAAACATGCATTTCACAGCGCGAGAATTTTTTGAGCGTGATTTTTTGATGAATATGGTGGGAGCCGGTCGCTCTGACCAGTCGTTATCATGCGCACCCATACATCGCGGAACCTGTCAAATAGCGACTCGTCACCCCGTATTCAACATTACTGCACACCGACTCAGTCGCTATCAACAACCGAACAACGGCCAAGCACAGCGACTACTAGCGGGCGCTGTGAAAATACTGCTACAGCCGCTCAACTGTCGCTACCTGCCGCTATTAATGAATCGGCCTCTTAGCCTCTCGGGGCAACGTTATTATCCATGATATTATAACTAAGTGATTCCAGTAATTGGATCAAGTCACACCATAGGTGTGTGCTATATAAAGCTGGGACCTGCGTGTACGAGGGCTTTAACAAGGATCTTCGTCATCCTCATTCTGCTGATCATCAGCCAGGTATCGACAATCAGTTATCACTTCATCACACTTATCGCTTGTCCTGGACAGTTTCTCTTGATGCCAGATTTAGGGGACCCAACGATTGGTGTATTGCTACAGTTTCTAAAAAACACTTCTGGATATGATCTTTCTTTTATATAAAAAAGTCAGAACAATGAAAAGATGAGAACAATCTCAAATTCCGTCCCAGATTGTAACTGAAATGTTTATGCTTTCCTGAAGACATTTAAGAGGGTTATTTAAGAAACGCTAACACCATGTAGTGCCACGTAGCGTTGGGTGAACGTTGGCGCAGTATATGAAAACCATATATATGAAAGTCAATCTAATAGCGTCATGTAGCGTCACATGTATCACTAGCGGAGGCTCAGTGTATAGCACCGGCTCTCTATGTTCAGCAGAGCCATGTAGCACCTGTCGCTCAGTATCGCTCTCCCATACATTTCAATGGTGTTTTATTTGGTTGTGTATAAATAGCGTTTTCCTAAAGTAATGTTCTAAATTTTTTAGTTCAAATGATTGTGTGGCCTCTCCTGCCCGGCAACCAGACACTTTTATTGTGTTTTTTTTTGCATGTGCAGGTCTGCCATTGCAGTGTCATCGTCACAGTGTTAAAACAATGTCATTCCATGTGTTTTCGCTCTGGTGCTGGTGGATATGTGTTGAGAAACAGACTTTTATCACACAGCTTCTGCCGCTCGACGCTAAAGAGCCCAGTTTAAGAGCGCCGCCTCTGGTTGTGTGTAGTTTTTTCTTAAATAAGGGCATCAGTGCCAAAACGCACTTAACTGGCGCTACCTATCAGCGTTGTCCTGTTGTTAGATGTAGCGTAGTCTTGGGCACTTTGACCTCGGGACATCACGTAGTGTTCTTGATTGGCTCTGCAGTGAATCAGCGCCCTCCAGACATCACATTTGTCAGTGCTGGACAGGATAGTCCAGCGTCACTTGTCCGCCCGCTAAGCTAGATCACAGCGCCCGACACCCTCTTGCGGACGCTCTAAGTGCCGCTACATAGACGCTCACATGGCAATACGTGGCGCTAGTCTTAAATTAGCCTCTAAAATTTCATCTAATGAAAAAAGTCATCAAAGACATCAAAAAAGGCAAATCCAAATGTTTTTGACTACTCAGTACAGATTTTATGGGGTAATCTGTGTTTCGGCAGGGAAGCAGTGACTGAGGAACAATTAATTTGCTCAATGGGTGTTATGTTTTAAAGGCATATGTTTCTGAGGGGGTCTCATAAGGAATAAGGAAGTATTAATTTTTCCAAGGGTAATGTCAGGTCCCGTGGAACACCCGCCTTCTGAGTAAGTCCGCAACCCCCAATCTCCGCTGCTAGCTTCACCTATAGTCAAGCTTTATATGCCTCACCGAGCACGGTTGCCCCCAGGACTTGGTAGCACAAAGGATGCAGACTTACGGGGAGGAAGGTGGATGAACCAGGAACGAGACTGGGCGAGGTCAGGCAAGCAGGGGTCATACATGGGAGATCAGTCCAGAAGCGCGGCTCCAAAGGATGAGACGGAAGAGTAGTCAAAGTCGAGCCAAGGGTAAAGCCGGGAGGTCACGGGTACGCGGTAGGGAGCAGGCAAAATCGTAGTCAGAAACAGGCAATGGTCGGTCCAGGCAGCAATCACGGGATGGTCAATACACAGCAAGATCAAACAAGAAGAATCAATACGGATAATCACACCCAGCAGCATGCTATCACGGGCAAGGAACAGCGTGAGGGAAACACCTTTAGTTGATGGGGGCTGACATGATTGGTGGACGAGAGGGACGTGATTGGTGCGACTGTGATCTATGGGCTGATTGCCTAATTGAGACTATAGGGCATTCCGCCCAGATGGTAGGACCATTGGTCCACCTTAAAAAACTAGGGCTCATTGGCCCACCTTAATTCAGCTTCCGGCGGGCGCGCTGACTGCAGGGAGGTTATCAGACAGCCGTGCTCACGCGCGCGCGTGAGCACAAGCTGTCAGTGAGAGGCAGGGAGGAGCGGGGGCATGTCTGCTCGGTCTGACGCCGCCTGTCGGAGACGCGACTGCGAGTGGGGATGGAGGCAGACAGGCGCCGTAGCCCGCGCCGCCTCCAGACGCCGCGGGACCGGCGTGAAGGTGAGTTGACCATGACAGGTTGTTTCTCGGATTAAAATCAACAGCTGGAGAGCTGTAAAACACCGCGCTCGAGCACACAGAATTAATAAAAGTACAATTAAATAAGCTCAACGTGTACAAAGATTCCCAATCTTACCAAATAAAAAATATAACAAAGAAAAACAGAGCTTGACAATATTACTCCGGACCAGTATGAATAATGTCCAAAAATTAAGGTATCCCTCAGCACATGAACAGGTGAAACATCAATGCCACAGTCCACAATATTATATTTTGACCACGTCCCAAAGTGCATGTGCTGTCTTTTTACTCCGTGCTCATATCACCCGTTTGTGCAGATCCTTACCAGACATGCGTCTTGGTCAATTCATCAACATCAATAGCAGGTCGATATTTCATCAACTCTCCCAAGGTGACAGAATTTTCTCAGATACACGGCTTGATAAAATCATCAACATCCACAACAGACCGATATTTCATCAATTCCCACAGGATGACAGGCAGGTTCAAATATTCTCTCAAACCATCATTAAGGCAATGAGCAGCAGAACCATACATGTAAAGGAGAGAAGATACAGAACAGAACTAGTGCAATAACGTTTTTAAAACACCATTTAATAAGAACAAGAATCACACTCGCAAGAATAAAAGATAAAACAGCATATCAGCTCATGAGAGCAGTGTATAAGAGCAGTACAGCAGGTCTCACCGCCAGTCTCAAACGCTCCTAGTGCCAGACGCCGCGTGGCGAACAATACAGCCCACGATGGGGATATGTCCCCTGCAATAAATGATCCAATCTCCAAACGATTTAAACGAATTAAACGAAGATCTACAGGCCGAGTTCCAACGTGTTTTGTGGCTTTGCGACTTTAACCAGGATACTCGGCAGGTATAAGGGGAAGTTTAAATAACGGAAGCAGCGAGGAGGTAGAGGGCATAACTTCCGCCCTCATCCTCTGACGTGTACTAAGACGTACACGTTGCTATAGCAACTGACTAGCGCTTCCTCCGGTTCCGGGCCAAGCCAGCAGTTAATCACGTGTGCATATCTCATATCACATGAGCGCTGTCAAAGCCACAGCGCAATTGCTCCCCCTGCTATTGCTAAAGCAACGGGGGTGAGATACTGGTAATAACACTAACCCCCGTCCACAGGGAGGAGTGGAATGCCGCAGCATAATAACGGAGAGCTGGCCAAACAATTTATTTAAAAAGTGTGCAAAACTACAGTTTATTTAAAACTGTGAACAACTAGGCTGGCCATACAGTTTATTTGAAATTATGCTTAGGGAAATTTTTTTATTACTATTATTTGATTGGGCCATTGATTGCCCCCTCTCCCCTGAGTCCATGGAATGTGACACTGCCCGCAGAAGATCCCTGTTTGCAGAACCGGGTTGTGCCGCCAATCAGCGGTCAGAGCCTGAGACACAGATTGTGACTGTGAAGATGAATGGTTGCCCAGTGAAGACACTATTGGACTCAGGTAGCCGGGTAACTTTGGTCCGGGCCAACCTGGTGCGTGGTGGTTGTAAACCAATGAGAAAGCTTAGTGTGCTTTGCATCCACGGGGACATTGTGGCTTACCCTGTAGACGTGGGTAAGTTTGAGAGCCCCGCGGGAACATTGACCCATGAAGTTGGCGTAGTAAAACGCCTTGTCTATGATGTTGTAATTGGGATTTCCCCTTGTTCTGGCCCTTGTGGGAAAGGTGTATCCCTCCTGCCGACAGCAGAGTACCTCCGGCAGAACCGGTAACCCTCCCCGTCAAGTCCGTTAAATGTGTGGCCCCAAACAGGTTATATAATAGGCCAACCAGGGTGAGGGCCTTTAATCCTGGTGACCGAGTTCGGAGAATAGTACCTACGGGTGAAAGAGAGAAGTTTAAAGTGGAACATAAGCCGGGGAATGTAGATGTTGTGTCCCGAACCCACTGTATGGTCGCTGAAGAGTGTCAGACCACGGGTCTGAAGAAGAGGGGGGGGGGATATGTGGTAAATTGTACAAAAATGTTATAAATGGTGTGTATTTCTCCCTTGCTAGGCTGTATCAGGCATGATCCGTGCCGGGTTTTCAGGACCCAGGTCACTTTCCCCAATCCCTTTCAGGTTTATTCCATGATCTTTGGCCGTGCACAGGTGATCAGGCTGATTGCAGGGGAATAGGGATGAGTGAATCGATCCGGACGAACCCGTAATCATTCCGAATTTCATGGAAAATTCGATTCTGAACGAATCCGAATTTCCCCGCGATTTGATCGATCGAAGTTTTCCTTTAAACTCCATTCATTTCAATGACAGGCATTCTAAGATGGTGGACGCACATGTCCAGACATGTCCCTGGGGCAAGGTAGGATGGGACAGTCACATGCAGCCTATCAGCAGCCAGGAAGCCCGATGACATCACCGTGCTATATAAAGCGGCGGCCATCTTGCTTGTGCGCATTTCAGACTTGCATTCGTGAGACAGCGGTGGTTGCTGCAGACAGGGACAGGCAGTTAGCGATAGGTAGGGAGAGTTACAGATAGGTAGGGAGATTTAAAGATAGGTAAGGAGATTTAGAGAGGCAGACAGAGCCAGGGAAAGATAGTGGAAAACCGGAACAATCCCGGGACAGCATAAAAGTGACAGTGACAGGGTGATTTGCCTGATCAGTTTTCAATTCAATTTGATTTCTTTGTGCTGTAAACTGTAATCTGCCTTGCCACTGTGCATGCCATCTATGCAGTGCCTTATGTAACCCTATCTGTTACACACAAGCATTTAAATAACTGGATTAGTGTTAATATTTTTGGGTCTGCTTTAAATACACCAGGCCACTGTGCATGACATCTATGCAGTGCCTTATGTAACCCTATCTGTTACACACAAGCATTTAAATAACTGGATTAGTGTTAATATTTTTGGGTCTGCTTTAAATACACCAGGCCACTGTGCATCCCAAACTGCACTTAGCAGCCTATCGGTTATACTAAATAAGCGTTATTCAGCCTCAGCTTTATTAAGTTATTGCATTTTGAATTGTTTTTTGTCCTGCTGTCAATACACCAGGCCGCAGGGTATCCCAAACCACCACGTTGCACCCTATCTGTTATACTTAAAAAGCGTCTACAGCCTCAGCTTTATTAAGTTATTGCATTTTGAATAGTTTTTTGTCCTGCTGTCAATACACCAGGCCGCAGGGTATCCCAAACCACCACGTGGCACCCTATCTGTTATACTAAATAAGCATCTACAGCCTCAGCTTTATTAATTTATTGCATTTTGAATTGGTTTTTGTCCTGCTGTCAATACACCAGGCCGCAGGGTATCCCAAACCACCACGTGGCACCCTATCTGTTATACTAAATAAGCGTCTACAGCCTCAGCTTTATTAAGTTATTGCATTTTGAATTGGTTTTTGTCTGCTTTAAATACACCAGGCCGCAGGGTATCCCAAACCTGCACGTTGCACCCTATCTGTTATACTAAATAAGCGTCTACAGCCTCAGCTTTATTAAGTTATTGCATTTTGAATTGGTTTTTGTCTGCTTTAAATACACCAGGCCGCAGGGTATCCCAAACCTGCACGTTGCACCCTATCTGTTATACTAAATAAGCGTTGTTCAGCATCAGCTTTATTAAGCTATTGCATTTTGAATTGGTTTTTGTCCTGCTGTCAATACACCAGGCCGCAGGGTATCCCAAACCACCATGTTACACCCTATCTGTTATACTAAATAAGCGTCTACAGTCTCAGCTTTATTAAGCTATTGCATTTTGAATTGGTTTTTGTCCTGCTGTCAATACACCAGGCCGCAGGGTATCCCAAACCACCATGTGGCACACTATCTGTTATACTAAATAAGCGTCTACAGCCTCAGCTTTATTAAGTTATTGCATTTTGAATTGGTTTTTGTCCTGCTGTCAATACACCAGGCTGCAGGGTATCCCAAACCACCACGTTGCACCCTATCTGTTATACTAAATAAGCGTCTACAGTCTCAGCTTTATTAAGCTATTGCATTTTGAATTGGTTTTTGTCATGCTGTCAATACACCAGGCCGCAGGGTATCCCAAACCACCACGTTGCACCCTATCTGTTATACTAAATAAGCGTTGTTCAGCATCAGCTTTATTAAGCTATTGCATTTTGCATTGGTTTTTGTCCTGCTGTCAATACACCAGGCCGCAGGGTATCCCAAACCACCACGTTGCACCCTATCTATTATACTAAATAAGCATCTACAGCCTCAGCTTTATTAAGTTATTGCATTTTGAATTGGTTTTTGTCCTACTGTCAATACACCAGGCCGCAGGGTATCCCAAACCACCACGTGGCACCCTATCTGTTATATTAAATAAGCGTCTACAGTTTCAGCTTAATTAAGCTATTGCATTTTGAATTGGTTTTTGTCCTGCTGTCAATACACCAGGCCACAGGGTATCCCAAACCACCACGTTGCACCCTATCTGTTATACTAAATAAGCGTTGTTCAGCATCAGCTTTATTAAGTTATTGCATTTTGCACTGGTTTTTGTCCTGCTGTCAATACATCAGGCCGCAGGGTATCCCAAACCACCATGTGGCACCCTATCTGTTATACTAAATAAGCGTCTACAGCCTCAGCTTTATTAAGTTATTGCATTTTGAATTGGTTTTTGTCCTGCTGTCAATACACCAGGCCACAGGGTATCCCAAACCACCACGTTGCACCCTATCTGTTATACTAAATAAGCGTTGTTCAGCATCAGCTTTATTAAGTTATTGCATTTTGCATTGGTTTTTGTCCTGCTGTCAATACACCAGGCCGCAGGGTATCCCAAACCACCATGTGGCACCCTATCTGTTATACTAAATAAGCGTTGTTCAGCATCAGCTTTATTAAGCTATTGCATTTTGAATTGGTTTTTGTCCTGCTGTCAATACACCAGGCCGCAGGGTATCCCAAACCACCACGTTGCACCCTATCTGTTATACTAAATAAGCGTTGTTCAGCATCAGCTTTATTAAGCTATTGCATTTTGAATTGGTTTTTGTCCTGCTGTCAATACACCAGGCCGCAGGGGATCCCAAACCACCATGTGGCACCCTATCTGTTATACTAAATAAGCGTCTACAGCCTCAGCTTTATTAAGTTATTGCATTTTGAATTGGTTTTGGTCTGCTTTAAATACACCAGGCCGCAGGGTATCCCAAACCACCACGTTGCACCCTATCTGTTATACTAAATACGCTTGTTCATCCTTCCTCAGCTGAATCAAACTATTGCATTTTGAACTGGTTTTTGGTCTGCCTTTAACAAAAAAAACACCAGGCCGCAGGGCATCCCAAACCTGCATTAGGCAGCCTATCTGTAATACTAAATACGCTTGTTGATCCTTCCTCAGCTTAATCAAAGTATTGCATTTTGAATTGGTTTTTGTCCTGTAGTCAAAACACCAACCCACATGGGCATCCCAAACCAGCACGTCACCCTATCTTTTATACCAAATAAGCTTGTTCAGCCTCAGTTTTATTAAGCTATTGCATTTTGAATTGGTTTTTGTCCTGCTGTCAAAACACTAGCCCACATGGGCATCCCAAACCAGCACATGTCACCCTATCTGTTATACTAAATAAGCTTCTACAGGCCCTTTTTTTTATTTATTAATTTTTTTATATAGAGCTGTAATAGATTATATAGTGAGGTTAATTCGCCATTTTGCACCATTATATAGAGAAGCCCACTATGTAAATCTGAGGAGCAATAGTTTATACAGTATTGTGAGGTAAATTCGCTGTTTTGCACTATTATATATATCAACCTAAATCCCTGTGTAAATCTGAGGAGCAATAGTTTATATTGTGAGGTAAAATTGCCATTTTATAGAGCAGGCCCTGTCTGAAAATCTCATTTTGCACCATTACATAGAGCAGTCCCTATATAAACCTGAGAAATAGGTTATATTGTGTGAGTTAAATCTGCTTTTGGTTTTGTAGCATTCTATAGAGCAGGCCTTGTGTAAATCTGAGGGGCAATAGTTTATATTATGAGGTAAATTCATGGTTTTGCACTGTTATATACAGCAGCCCCTATATAAACCAGGGGAGTAATAGTTTAAATTGTGAGATAAATTCAGTTTTGCACCATTATATGGAGCAGCAATAGTTTATATTGTAGGTAAATTCATGGTTTTGCGCCATAACATAGAGCAGTCCCTATATAAACCTGAGAAATAGGTTATATTTAGAGATGAGCGAACTTTTGAAAAATTTGATTCGACTGATTCGCCGAATTTTCCGACAAAAATCGTTTCGACCCGAATTTATTCGCGACGAATCGCTATTAAAAACGGCTATTTCTGAGCCTCCTAGAGCCTCAATAGGGTTGTAAACCATTCTGCCTTGCTGTTACACGCACAGGATGTGTGCTGGGTTAGTTAAATAATACTTTGAATAAATATCACATGCAGATCAGAGGCATCGCTAATAGAATCGCAGAGCGGCACAATTGCAGAGAGTTGAAGTGGCATCACAATATTGCTTTAAAGAGACACTGGAGTTGGCAGCAGCAGGAGCCCAAAAATTGGATGAATCACACCCTGGAGTTGTAAGCAGCAGCAGGAGCCCAAACATTGGCTGAAAGAGACACTGGAGTTGGCAGCAGCAGGAGCCCAAAAATTGACTGACACACCCTGGAGTTTCAAGCAGCAGCAGCAGCAGCAGCAGCAGCAGCAGCAGGGGCCCAAACATAGCTTGAAAGAGACACTGGAGTTGGCTGCAGGAGCCCAAAGATTGGATGAATCACACCCTGCAGTTGCAAGCAGCAGCAGCAGGAGCCCAAATATTACTTTAAAGAGACACTGGATTTGGCAGCAGGAGCCCAAAATTGGATGAATCACACCCTGGAGTTGGCAGCAGCAGCAGCAGGAACCCAAACATTACTTTAAAGAGACACTGGGGTTGGCTTCAGGAGCCCAAAAATTGGATGAATCACACCCTGGAGTTGGCAGCAGCAGCAGGAGCCCAAACATTACTTTAAAGAGACACTGGGGTTGGCTTCAGGAGCCCAAAAATTGGATGAATCACACCCTGGAGTTGGCAGCAGCAGCAGGAGCCCAAACATTACTTTAAAGAGACACTGGGGTTGGCTTCAGGAGCCCAAAAATTGGATGATTCACACCCTGGAGTTGGCAGCAGCAGCAGGAGCCCAAATATTACTTTAAAGAGACACTGGAGTTGGCTTCAGGAGCCCAAAAATTGGATGAATCACACCCTGGAGTTGGCAGCAGCAGCAGCAGGAGCCCAAATATTACTTTAAAGAGACACTGGAGTTGGCTTCAGGAGCCCAAAAATTGGATGAATCACACCCTGGAGTTGGCAGCAGCAGCAGCAGGAGCCCAAATATTACTTTAAAGAGACACTGGAGTTGGCTTCAGGAGCCCAAAAATTGGATGAATCACACCCTGGAGTTGGCAGCAGCAGCAGCAGGAGCCCAAACATTACTTTAAAGAGACACTGGGGTTGGCTTCAGGAGCCCAAAAATTGGATGAATCACACCCTGGAGTTGGCAGCAGCAGCAGCAGGAGCCCAAATATTACTTTAAAGAGACACTGGAGTTGGCTTCAGGAGCCCAAAAATTGGATGAATCACACCCTGGAGTTGGCAGCAGCAGCAGGAGCCCAAACATTACTTTAAAGAGACACTGGGGTTGGCTTCAGGAGCCCAAAAATTGGATGAATCACACCCTGGAGTTGGCAGCAGCAGCAGCAGGAGCCCAAATATTACTTTAAAGAGACACTGGAGTTGGCTTCAGGAGCCCAAAAATTGGATGAATCACACCCTGGAGTTGGCAGCAGCAGCAGGAGCCCAAACATTACTTTAAAGAGACACTGGGGTTGGCTTCAGGAGCCCAAAAATTGGATGAATCACACCCTGGAGTTGGCAGCAGCAGCAGGAGCCCAAACATTACTTTAAAGAGACACTGGGGTTGGCTTCGGGAGCCCAAAAATTGGATGAATCACACCCTGGAGTTGGCAGCAGCAGCAGCAGCAGGAGCCCAAACATTACTTTAAAGAGACACTGGGGTTGGCTTCAGGAGCCCAAAAATTGGATGAATCACACCCTGGAGTTGGCAGCAGCAGCAGCAGGAGCCCAAACATTACTTTAAAGAGACACTGGGTTTGCCTTCAGGAGCCCAAAAATTGGATGAATCACACCCTGGAGTTGGCAGCAGCAGCAGGAGCCCAAACATTACTTTAAAGAGACACTGGGGTTGGCTTCAGGAGCCCAAAAATTGGATGAATCACACCCTGGAGTTGGCAGCAGCAGCAGCAGGAGCCCAAACATTACTTTAAAGAGACACTGGGGTTGGCTTCAGGAGCCCAAAAATTGGATGAATCACACCCTGTGGAGAGTCATGTGGAGAAAAAGTAGCTTAGTTAGTAATATCTACATAAAACTATGAATAAAAAAATGCAAAAGTATTGCCAAAGTGAAGTTTTGTTTGAGGGTGTGTTTCCACCTTTTAATTAAATCAGAAACAACAAGGTATCATTGCCTCTGACTAATTAGCCCTCAAAAATTCTTGGAATTTTTAATCTGGAATTGTCCGAAGAATATGAATAAAAAGTAAGAGTAACGTAAAGGATTTTTTATCAATACTTACTTGTGGTCCGATGCGGAGGAATGTCTGTAACTGGAGAGCAGCACCTTAAATCTGTTTTGCACGATCCATCTTTCTTTAGTGTTGGTCTGACCCCGTCATCTATCTACTGGAATACATCAGGCATTGTTGGGAGGAAAGCTTGGCTGATCCATGCGCCATTCATTTCCATGCAGGGCAGTCTCTGAAAAAAAAAAAGTATGTTTAAACCAGGGTCTTTTTCATATAAAAACAAATGGTTATTTTTGCTATTAAACCATATGTTCCACAGCTTTACCAGTCATTGTGTCAGCCAATGAAGCAACTTTGTCTGGAAGTGCTGCAAAAGCAGTCCACTGCATCACAAGTGGCATCTGACACCCCCAGTCAACTGTCTGTTGTCTGTCTGTTATGCTTTGGGTTCAGCTCCGCTATCCATTGATGAAGATCTGATAATCATAAAATTCAGCAGCTACTGCCCAGCCAAGAAGTGGAGGAGACACTCGCCTCTTCTTCCACTAGCCATTAGTGATGAGGAGAGTGTCGTGGGAGGAGGTGTTGCAAGCCAAGGTAGTGGAAGAGGGTCCCTGGAGTCTGCGGTGGTGGCGGCAGCAGCAGCAGTGAATTATTGGGGACTGTTGATAGGAAAAATCAGCTACTCAGCGATGTGTCAGTTTTTCATGTTGCATCCACAATCCTGTGGAGAAAAAGTAGGTTAGTTAGTATATATACATAAAATTATGAATAGACAAATGCAATAGTATTGCCAAAGTGAAGTTTTGTTTGAGGGTATGTTTCCACCTTGTAATTAAATCAGAAACAACTAGCTATCATTTGCCTCTGAATAATTAGCCCTCAAAAATTCTTGGAATTTTTAATCTTGATGTCTGAGGGATTTCTCCTCTCAGACAGCGTCACCATAAGTCCAGCCTGCTGCATTACCCAGTGGTGGACCTTTCAGAGAACTGATGGCTTGTGCCGAGCCGAGGTGGAGAGTCCCATGGCATGGTTGTTGAACAGAAGGTGGGCCAGTCCTTTAGCCTGTCAGTGTGTACCAAAGTGCACAGTGTTGTCTACGTCTGGAGCTGTAACTATGGACTCATGGTGGACAATATATATCCTTTTAGGCCCCCTTGGTGATTGTGGTTTCACGCTGTTCTTCACATGGTTTTCCTTGACCAACAGAGTCACACTTGGGAGGAACTACTAAAAATGAGAACTCAATCCATGAAAGCATTGCTTAATCCACGAAAACTGCAAATTTGGACCCATGGTGACTGACACTTGGAAGAACATCTTGTTTGTGCTGCGACAAGGAATGACAGAGTCATGCGTCCTGACATGGCACACGTGTTCAGTCTAGTTCTGAAGTCTTGCCGCCATCTGAAAGACATCCGAACAACAGGAAAGAAAGTTAGCATGCACTTCTGGCACTCCTACACCACCAAGCACAACCTTATTGAGCCTCAGCGTCACAACGGTGTACCCCAACATAGTCTGATTTGCGATGTTTCCACCCGTTGGAATTCCACCCTCCATATGCAGGATCCACTATAGCAGTGGTCCCCAACCCTGTCCTCAAGGCCCACCAACAGGCCAGGTTTTGCAGATCTCCACAAAGATGCACAGGTGGAGTAATTAGTGCAGCTGCAGAGCAATAGAGCTGGCTATTTGGAGATCCAAAAAACATGACATGTTGGTGGGCCTTGAGGACAGGGTTGAGGACCACTGCACTATAGGAACAGAGAAAAGCCACTACGGATTTCTGGATGATCCAAACGGATAGGGGGACACCCCTGTGTAAATTCAATGTAAACCATTGGCAGCTCATACGTGACCGACCGTTTGCTCAGGCCCTTTGAGGAAGCTACTTTATTAGTCAGTTGCCAGGACTATGAGATGAACAATGAGATTCCACTGCTTCATGTACTACAACACATGTTGGAAAGCATGGCTGGTCAGGGCACTGGAGACATGGCACATACATTTCACAGCCACATGAAGCCTGTGGGGGCTGAAGTGGAGGAGGAGGAGGGGTTGGGGCACAGCGAAGCACAGTTTAGGTTTGACAAAATGACCATTTTATCTAGTCATCTGACAGGAGAGGAGGAGCAGGAGCAGCCAGAGGAGCTAGAGGGTTGTGAGGAAGGCGAGACAGAGGACCCAGACACACCGTGGCAGTTTACAGTGGAGATGGAGACAGGTAGTCCCTCTGAGTCACTTGCACAAATGGCACGATGCATGCTCACATGCTTGCGTACTAGTGAGCGCAGAATTGTCTCCATTTGTCAGCGGGAAGACTTCTGGCTCTCCAACTTATTGGACCCTCGCTTCCGGCACAAAATGGGGGCATTTTTTACGCCCACTGAGAGGGAGGAAAAACTGACCTACTACAGAGACATCCCACGTAGTCAGTTGGGCGATATCTATCTGTGCCATGGCCCGTACTCCCGCAGGTCTGACTCGGGGGGACCTCTGCGATCACCTTCCACTGCCATGGCTGCTGGGGGGGGTGGAAGGAGCAGCAGCAGCAGCAGCTCCATCAGCAGCAGCCTCAGTCTTCAGTCGCTAGTGAGTAGCTTTCTACACCCGCATAGTGAGTCTACTCACTATGTCTACTCATGAGCAGCAGGAAGACCTGGAGCTGGACCTCAAACAGCAGGTCATGTCATACCTTGACATGACCATGCCAACACACCTTCAGGATCCACTGGATTTGCTGGGAAGCCAAACTTGACTTGTGTCCGCAACTAGCAGAGTTTGCCCTGGAAAAGCTGTACTGGCCGGACAGTAGTTGATTTAGATGGCAACTGGGCTGCTCTATATAATGCTGCAAAATGGTAAATTTACCTCACAATATAAGCTATTGCCCCTCAGATTTACACAGGGCCTGCTCCATATAATGGTGCAAAACCATGAATTTACCTCATAATATAAACTATTGCCCCTCAGATTTACACAGGGGCTGCTCTATATTATGCTGCAAAATGGCAAATTTACCTCACAATATAAGCTATTGCCCCTCAGATTTACACAGGGCCTGCTCTATATAACGAAGCAAAATGGCAAATTTACCTCACTATATAAGCTATTGCCCCTCAGATTTACACAGGGGCTGCTCTATATTATGCTGCAAAATGGCAAATTTACCTCACAATATAAGCTATTGCCCCTCAGATTTACACAGGGCCTGCTCTATATAACGAAGCAAAATGGCAAATTTACCTCACTATATAAGCTATTGCCCCTCAGATTTACACAGGGGCTGCTCTATATTATGCTGCAAAATGGCAAATTTACCTCACAATATAAGCTATTACAGCTCTATATAAATAAAAATAAATAAATAAATAAAAAAGGGCCTGTAGAAGCTTATTTAGTATAACAGATAGGGTGACATGTGCTGGTTTGGGATGCCCATATGGGCTAGTGTTTTGGCAGCAGTACAAAAACCAATGCAAAATGCAATAGCTTAATAAAGCTGATGCTGATCAACGCTTATTTAGTATAACAGATGGGGTGCAACATGCAGGTTTGGGATGCCCTGCGGCCTGGTGTATTTAAAGCAGACCAAAACCAATTCAAAATGCAATAACTTAATAAAGCTGAGGCTGTAGATGCTTATTTAGTATAAACAGGTAGGGTGCAAGGTGCAGCTTTGGGGTGCCCTGCGGCCTGGTTAAATGAAAGCAGTCAAAAAGGAAGTAGCTTAATGAAGCTGATGCTGATCAACGCTTATGTTGTATACCAGATAGGGTGCAAGGTGCAGCTTTGGGGTGCCCTGCGGTCTGGTTTATTAAAAGCAGTCAAAAACAAGTGCAAACTGAAGTAGCTTAATAAAGCAGCTGATGCTGATCAACGCTTATGTTGTATAACAGATAGGGTTAAAATAGCATGTGCCTTGGGATGCCCGTGTGGCCTGTTATATTTCAAGCTGAACAAAAAGTAACAATAATCCAAGTATGAGAAATGCTTGTGCTTAACATATAGGGTTAATCAGCATGTGCCTTGGGATGCCCGTGTGGCCTGGTATATTTCAAGCTGAACAAAAAGTAACAATAATCCAAGTATGAGAAATAATTTTGACCTTCTTTACACCGCCATACTTTGAAAAAAAAACCTTAATTTCATGCCGATCAATCCAAAGGTCAATGCCCCTAACAAAAATAGTGTTCGGCATAAGTTTTCCTTCTGGAAGGACATAACCTTTAGTTTACATGGTTGGGGTAGGTTATCTTACAAATTGGGATACCCCAGGCAGCAGTGTCATTGAAAGAGACAGATTGTAATGCAGGCCATACCCAAGCAGAGAAACTCAGGCTGCAACAGGCCTCTTTAGTTTACATGGTTGGGGTAGGTTATCTTACAAATTGGGATACCCCACTGTATATGAAACCGAATATAAATGCACACCCAAAAGTGGACAATCAGCCTCCAAGAGGCCTGCTTAGTTTAAATAAGAGAGCTGCTTAGTGTAAATAAGAGGCCTGCTTAGTTTAAATAAGAGAGCTGCTTAGTGTAAATAAGAGAGGTAGGTTATGTTATGTTACAGAATGGGATGCCCCCACAGCAGACCTGAGATCAGTATATATGCACAGCAACAGTGGATAAGCAGGCTCCAACAGGCCAAATGACTTTAAATAAGTGTGCAGCTTAGAGTAAATACAGAGGCTAATGGGATGTTACAGAATGGGATGCCCCAAAGCTGACTTGAGATCAGTATATATGCACACAGCAACAGTGTCTAAGCAGGCTCATACAGCCCAAATTACTTTAAATAACTGTGCAGCTTACAGTAAATGCAGAGGCTAATGGTATGTTACAGAATGGTAACATGGTAATGGTAATGGATGCCCCAAGCAGACTTGAGATCAGTATGTATGCACACAGCAGCAGTGTGTAAGCAGGCTCATACAGGCCAAATTTCTTTAAATAACTGTGCAGCTTACAGTAAATGCAGAGGCTAATGGTATGTTACAGAATGGGATGCCCCAAAGCTGACTTGAGATCAGTATATATGCACACACTAGCAGTGTGTAAGCAGGCTCATACAGGCCAAATTTCTTTAAATAACTGTGCAGCTTACAGTAAATGCAGAGGCTAATGGTATGTTACAGAATGGGATGCCCCAAAGCTGACTTGAGATCAGTATATATGCACACAGCAGCAGTGTGTAAGCAGGCTCATACAGGCCAAATTTCTTTAAATAACTGTGCAGCTTACAGTAAATGCAGAGGCTAATGGTATGTTACAGAATGGGATGCCCCAACAGGAGTGCACCTGGCAGCAGTACTACTATGCACAGCAAAAGTGTCTTTATCAGGGCAAATTTCTATTAGAATAAGTGCAAATGGCTATGGTATTAAATAGAGGCTTGTGTAGTCAGAGAATAGGATGCCCCAAGAGCCAGGAGTGCAACTGTGAGCAGTAATACTATGCACAGCAAGTGTGTTTATCAGGCCAAATTTCTATTAGAATAAGTGCAAATGGTTATGGTATTAAATAGAGGCTGGTGTAGTCACAGAATGGGATGCCCCAAAAACCAGAGAGCACCTGGCAGCAGTGAGACTATGCACAGCAAAAGTGTCTTTATCAGGCCAAATTACTTTTAGAATAAGTGCAAAGGGTTATAGTAAATAGAGGCTGGTGTAGTCACAGAATGGGATGCCCCAACCAGAGTGCACCTGGCAGCAGTGAGACTATGCACAGCAAAAGTGTCTTTATCAGGCCAAATTACTTTTAGAATAAGTGCAAAGGGTTATAGTAAATAGAGGCTGGTGTAGTCACAGAATGGGATGCCCCAACCTGAGTGCACCTGGCAGCAGTGAGACTATGCACAGCAAAAGTGTCTTTATCAGGCCAAATGACTTTTAGAATAAGTGCAAAGGGTTATAGTAAATAGAGGCTGGTGTAGTCACAGAATGGGATGCCCCAACCAGAGTGCACCTGGGAGCAGTACTATGCACAGCAAAAGTGTCTTTATCAGGCCAAATGACTTTTAGAATAAGTGCAAATGGTTATAGTAAATAGAGGCTGGTGTAGTCACAGAATGGGATGCCCTAACCAGAGTGCACCTGGCAGCAGTGAGACTATGCACAGCAAAAGTGTCTTTATCAGGCCAAATGACTTTTAGAATAAGTGCAAAGGGTTATAGTAAATAGAGGCTGGTGTAGTCACAGAATGGGATGCCCCAACCAGAGTGCACCTGGCAGCAGTGAGACTATGCACAGCAAAAGTGTCTTTATCAGGCCAAATGACTTTTAGAATAAGTGCAAAGGGTTATAGTAAATAGAGGCTGGTGTAGTCACAGAATGGGATGCCCCAACCAGAGTGCACCTGGCAGCAGTGAGACTATGCACAGCAAAAGTGTCTTTATCAGGCCAAATGACTTTTAGAATAAGTGCAAAGGGTTATAGTAAATAGAGGCTGGTGTAGTCATAGAATGGGATGCCCCAACCAGAGTGCACCTGGGAGCAGCACTATGCACAGCAAAAGTGTCTTTATCAGGCCAAATGACTTTTAGAATAAGTGCAAAGGGTTATAGTAAATAGAGGCTGGTGTAGTCACAGAATGGGATGCCCCAACCAGAGTTCACCTGGGAGCAGTACTATGCACAGCAAAAGTGTCTTTATCAGGCCAAATGACTTTTAGAATAAGTGCAAATGGTTATAGTAAATAGAGGCTGGTGTAGTCACAGAATGGGATGCCTCACAGCAGACTTGAGATCAGTTCAGTATATATGCACAGTAAGTGTATAAGCAGCCTGAAAACGCTAACAAAGCCAGTCAGCCAGCCAGTAACACCCCAGCTGGATGAAAAAAAAAAAAATCTCCCTGTGACTGCCTCCGATTTTTCCTAACTTTCCCTGTTTTTCGCTGACTTTCTGTCTGTCTCCTGCCTGTCTCCTGCCTGTCTCCAGCCTGTCTGTCCCTGTCTGTCTAACTGTCTCTCTCCCTGCCTACAGCAGCGTCCTGTCTCTCACGAATGCAATAGAGAAATGAGGAAAAGCAAGATGGCCGCCGGCCTTAAATAGCGCTGTGACGTCACCGGGCTTGCTGGCTGCTGATAGGCTGCATGTGACTGCCCCAGCTTGCACTGGCACGGGGTTGATGTCTGGACATGTCCCGTCCGCCATCTTAGAATGCCTGTAATGTAAATGAATGGATGTTAAAGGAAAACTTCGAGCGATCAAATCGCGGGGAAATTCGGATTCGATCCGAATCGAATTTTTCATGAAATTTGATTGAATCCGGGTTCGTCCGGATCGATTCGCTCATCCCTAGTTATATTGTGTGAGTTAAATCCGCTCTTGGTTTTGTAGCATTATATAGAGCAGCTCCTGTGTCAATCTGAGGGGCATTAGCTTATATTGTGAGGTAAATTTGCCATTTTGCAACATAATATAGAGCAGGCCCTGTGTAAATCTGAGGGGCAATAGCTTATATTGTGAGGTAAATTTGCCATTTTGCAGCATAATATAGAGCAGGCCCTGTGTAAATCTGAGGGGCAATAGCTTATATCCCTTTCACTGCCAGCCTACCTGCAACTTTTGTCATCCTTTGTTGCCAGACCACGTTTCACTATTTTGCTCTACATATGTTCAACCTTGATTTTTGAAGGAATTTCCAGGGATTTTCCAGGGAAATTACATATTGTTTTTTTCAGCAGAGTCTGAGCTTCAACATGCGATGTCTTGTTTGGCCTTTTTTTAGTGTATTCTCAATACTTTTGGGTGAAATATGTGCAAAAAAAAAAAAAAAAAATCTATTTTTTGCTATTTTTGTAATAAAAAATGTAAGTTTGTCAATTAAATCTTATTGCATGTGAAACCCCAATTAATCCCGATCACAGTGTTACCACATATGTATTGGTAGACACCCTTTCCTGCCCAGGAGACTCCCCCAAACTGAAACAGCGCTTTAGGAGATTTTCAGATAAAATACAACTATGCTACGTGCTAAGCGCACCTTGCTGTCTTTCCAGAAAAAGAACCCTTTAAATTTGAAATACCCCCCACAAACTATATATTCTCTGGAAGTATACACCTCAGGCTTTCTAGGCATACCAGGTTTGTTGACATGGGCCCAGTTTTCTGGAAGTAATCCCTCAATCAATTCTTTGGTTGCACAAAAAATAAGAATCAAAGCCACATTTTCCTAAAAAAAACTATATGCAAACAGGAAAAAACAAGTAAAATCTGAAAAAGCAACATCCCCCGAACAGAATAATACCCAACATGCATAGGTACTGTCAAGGGAAGAGTTGCCAAACAATACAAAGTAAAGTGTGCGCATAACAATAATTTTACTTGAAAATTTCAGCTCTGCAGACAAAGTGCGCACCTTGCGATTTTTCAACCAAAACAACCCTTTACATTTAGAATATCCCCATAAACCATATATTCCCTGAAAGTACACATGTTAAGCTTTCTAAGAGTACTGAGCTTGTTGTAGTGGGCTCATCTTTCTGGAAGTAATCCATTGAAGAATTCTTAGGTTGCACAGGGTTTCCTTAAAAACAATTATAAAAAAGCAGAATAAAAACCATGTTTTCCTAAAATATCAATATGCAAACAAGAAAAAACAAGCCAAATCTGAAAGCACAAGGTCCCCCGAGCAGAACAAAACCCAACATGCATAGGTACTATTAACCCTTTTAATTGTCAGCCTACTTGAAGTTTTGTCACCCTCTGTTGACAGGTCATTTTTCCCCATTTTGCGGCATGTTTAACCGTGATTTTTGCTGGAATTTGCAGAAAAATTATATATATTAAATATACATTTTTTTTTGCAGCAGAGTTTAGGCTTTAAAATGAAATGTCTTGTTTGTAGTTTTTCTACTGTTTTTTGAATATTTCTGCTTAAAAAAACAAAAAACAAAAAATATATAATTTTTAGACAATTGTCTCCTTTATTTTAAATAAAACCTTTTTTTTTTTAATGAAAACCATATTGCATGTGATAGCCCCATTTTCCCCGATTACAACGGTACCACATATGTATCGGTAGCCCCCCCATTCTTGCTCTGGAGACCCCCCAAACTGAAAAGAGCTCTTTATAACATTTACAAATAAAATACAACTACTATCCACACTATAAACACTATAAGGGGTTAATTAAAAAAAAAAAAACGACATAGTGTCCCCCCTCAGGACACCCCAGGGGGGAGGGGGGGCATTTTTTTGGGTGATTTTAAGGGTTTAGGGTTAGGCCAACCCTATTCAAAAAAAAAAAATGGCCCCCACCCTGCAGCCTACGAGCCCACATACCCTGTGTGGGCCCGGGCTCTTCTGCCCCCCCCCCTGGGCTTTGGGGAAGCAGGTAATTGGGGGTGTGGGGGTTAATGGCAAGTCACCCACTAGTTGCAGGTGGCTTGCCAGACCCCAGCCTTGTGAACTGGTACAGGGGTCTCATGGACCCCTTACCAGTTCACAAAGGGTTAACAGTAAAAAAAAAGACAGTCACAAAAATTTCATTTATAAAAAAAAAAACTTTACTCACCTCACCCGATTGTCAGCTCCTGTGTTCATCAGCTGTCAGATGCCCTGGTGATCGCTGGCCAGAGGAGGGGGGGCAGGGGATCAGAGCATCCTCTGCCCCTCCACTGCTCTGCCCAGCGATCACCAGGGCATCTGACAGCTGAGCCGAGGAGAGCCAGCAAGACACCCGGGAGTGATGTCATAAGCCCCACCCCAAAGGGGCGGGGCTTAACAGCAAGATGGCGGCGCCCATCGGGAGAGGAGGGGGAGAGCCCTTTCAGGCTCTCCCCTGAAGCTGAAGAGCCAGGGGGGGGGGCGATCGGAGCCCCCCCCCAGTGAAGAGGAGACCCGGAGGGAGGCAGCGCGACTGCAGGTAAGTAAATGTCATTTTTTTTTTACAGTTAGCAGCTGCTGCTGCCAAACCGGGGGGGGGGCTATTCTGGGGGCTCTCCTGGAGCCATCCGACCCCCCACGGGGCACCAAATTAAAGAGGAGACCCGGCCAGATCCAACGAGGGGTCAGGTGAGTATTTTTTTTTTTACTAGCAGGGGGGAAAGTCAAGCACGTAGATTCTACATGCTTGGCACTTAAGTGGAGTGGAAGCAAGCACGTAGAAACTACGTGCTTGGCACTGAAAGGGATATAGTGAGGTAAATTTGCCATTTTGCAGCATAATATAGAGCAGACCAGTTGCCATCTAAATCAACTACTGTCCGGCCAGTACAGCTTTTCCAGGGCAAACTCTGCTAGTTGCGGCCACAAGTCAAGTTTGGCTTCCCAGAAGTCCAGCGGTTCCTCAAGGTGTGTTGGCATGGTCAGCAGGACCTGCTGGTTCAGGTCCTGCTCCAGGTCTTCCTGCTGCTCATGAGTAGACTCACTATGCGGGTGTAGAAAGCTACTCATTAGCGACTGAAGACTGAGGCTGCTGCTGATGGAGCTGCTGCTCCTGCCACCCCCACTGGCAGCCATGGCAGTGGAAGGTGAGCGCAGAGGTCCCCCCGAGTCAAACCTGCGAGAGTATGGACCATGGCGCAGATAGACATTGCCCAACTGACTACGTAGGATGTCTCTGTAGTAGGTCAGTTTGTCCTCCCTCTCAGTGGGTGTAAAAAATGCCCCCATTTTGTGCCGGAAGCAAGGGTCCAATAAGGTGGAGAGCCAGAAGTCATCCCGCTGACAAATGGAGACAATTCTGTGGTCACTACGCAAGCACGTGAGCATGCATCCTGCCATTTGTGCAAGTGACTCGCGAGGGACTACCTGTCTCCATCTCCACTGCAAACTGCCACGGTGTGTCTGGGTCCTCTGTCTCGCCTTCCTCACAACCCTCTAGCTCCTCTGGCTGCTCCTGCTCCTCCTCTCCTGTCAGATGACTAGATAAAATGGTCATTTTGTCAAACCTAAACTGTGCTTCGCTGTGCCCCAACCCCTTCTCCTCCTCCACTTCAGCCCCCACAGGCTTCATGTGGCTGTGAAATGTATGCGCCATGCAGGGGCGGACTGGGACTAAAAAACGGCCCGGGACTTTTTGGGGCACAGCGGCCCTGCTTTACTGTTCCTGGCCCAGTATAGTATATTAATGTCACATATATATATCTCCCAACTTTTGAAAACTGGAAAGACAGACACATGAAGACATTTTTTTGCACTTAAACCATGCCCCTGCCACACCCTTAAAGGGAAACACCACATAATAATTACATATTATTATTATTACTATTAATAATAATTACAGGCAAGCCCCCCCCCCCACACATATACTATAGCCAGTGAGGGTCATCCCTCCATACACACACACACACCTTCCACCTCACCCCTCACTACATTTTTCTTTCCTGCACACGAGCAGGACCTAAGTGATGTGAGCAGGCTCTTTCCTGCTGGAGTCCCGCCATGCGCTCGGCTGCACACCTGGGGCCGGACACATAGAGACGGCACGGGACAATTGAACGTTGGTGCGATCCTGGGACGGTCTTGACCAAATTAGGACGGTTGGGAGGTATGCATTCACACAACAATGGCAGATGGAAAGAAGTAGAAAGAAGATGGAAGGAAAATAAATGAGAGGACAACTGAGAGTTTGAGGGAATGCAGAAAATAGTAAATAAAGTGAGAGTGAGAAGGGTGATGCCCCCCCAGGTTCACCAAAAATTGTTACCTCAGCAGCGATCCCATGGCACATGTGCATTAACCGGCAATCCATTCTTAATGAGGAAAGACCCAGGTGTCCGCCTTTGCTTCACTGTAGCCGATGCCCACACCAGCTATTCATAAATGCCATTAGCTGGGGAAAGTCGGTGATGTGGCCATGACCAACACATGCGCTGTGGGATTGGCTGATTGGTCAGTACACTGGGTGACTGGGGGGGTTTATAGAGTGGGGAATTCTGACCTGGAAACAGGGAATCCTAGGCCCTGGGGCCTTTTACACTCCAGTCTGGACTAAAGGGTTTGAACCTGCTTTAATAGTTGCAGATCCTATAGCAGAGTTGGCACCGGCCATTCAGAAATACCTGGGGGGGGGGGGGGGGGTACATGCCGGGCTGAAGGTGCAGCATGGCATTGGTGAGAGCACTGGACCATCCCTGGGGATACAGACAGTGAGGAATCCCAATTTGGGATGCCCCTTAAAGAGGCAGTATACCAGCCCTTTAGTATTATAGACACTAGGGAGTTGGTTGCTCCTCTTTAAAGCACACCTACAATAATTTGGCAGCCTATGGCACGGGCTTTCCTTTCCCCATTTCCCCTAGCTGAACAGTAAGGTTGCCTCTGGTGGCGGACTGGTCACAGTTCACAATGCAGCAGCCAGTGCTTTCTACTGAAGGAGGTGCTGGTCACTGCAGTGCGTGCTGCAACTTCCAGTCCTTAGACACATGGAGCCCACTGAGAAATGGGTTTCTCTTCACTTCGGGCTGGAGGGTGCAAATTAAGGTGGAACAAAACCTGGGCTTTTGCCTTACTTGGGTTTTGGTCAGTGACCTTGGGGCATTCTGACTTGGGATGCCCCAGTTTGTGAAACCCCCTGGATTGAGGCCATTGAGATAGGCCTAGTGCGGGAGCAGCTGGCCGGCATGGGATGGCCAGATAGGTAAGTCAACTCAGAGTTTCGGGGGCTTTTACACATAAAGGAAAGTGAGGAATTGGGCAGCCCTAGAGTCTTAGTCTGCTGTTGGTCCACTCTAAATATCAAATACAGAAGACTGTGGCGTCAGGGCTGCTCCTAATTCAGTACAACTAACTGCCAGCAAGGGGTTAATGAGAGCCCAGCTCCCAGCCACTGCTGCTCTAATCATTAACCCCTTCAGCTACAGAGGACCAGAACAGATCAAAGAAGGTCCCTGGCTTGTCAGTCAGGCCGGCCTTCCCCGTTTCCTGATGTGTGCAGCACAGAGTCTTGTCTCATGACACCCCTCCCCCAGCCCACTATCAACTCACAGTTATCAGTGTCTCACCTTCCTTCTCCGGCATGAAAACCCGCCTGTTGCCTTTCCTCTCTGAAGCGTGGAGGACAGAGACTGCTCCTGATTGGCCAGGGTGGCTGCCTGTCACAGGCTTCTTCTCCCCTGCGTGTGACACATTGCAAGCAGCGCTTTTGATAGGCAGAACAAAGCACTGCTTGTAGTCTCCCAAATTCAAGTTAGTGTGAGGGGTGGCCTCAGGTCGGTCCTGCATTACCACATTACTGTGTGTGTCAGAGCGGGGCCGGTGGCAGCGGGCAGAGCGGCTTCCACCCATTCCACTTCTCTCCTCATCGGCCACCGCACCTCCTCCTCCTTCCCATGTGCCGGCCTACCGGGATTCTGCCCGGTATGCCCTATGGCCAGCCCGCCCCTGGCGCCATGTCTCTAGTGCCCTGACCAGCCATGGTTTCCAACATGTGTTGTAGTACATGAAGCAGTGGAATCTCATCGTTCATCTCATAGTCCTGGCGACTGACTAATAAAGTAGCTTCCTCAAAGGGCCTGAGCAAACGGCAGGTGTCACGTATGAGCTGCCACTGGTTTACATTGAAGTTACACAGTTACACAGGGGAGTCCCCCTATCCGTTTGGATCATCAAGAAATCCGTGATGGCTTTTCTCTGTTCCTATAGTCGATCCTGCATATGGAGGGTGGAATTCCAATGGGTGGAAACATCGCAAATCAGACTATGTTGGGGGATACTGACGCTGAAGCTCAAGAAGGGTGTGCTTGGCGGTGTAGGAGGGCCTGAAGTGCATGCAAAGTTTCCTTCCCGTTGTTAGGATGTCTTTCAGATGAGGGGAAGACTTCAGAAAATGCTTGACAACTAGATTGAACACGTGTGCCATACAGGATGCATGGCTCAGGCTTCCTTGTCGCAGCACAGACAAGATGTTCTTCCCAGTGTCAGTCACCATGGGTCCCATTTGCAGTTTTCGTGGAGTAAGCCATGATTTCATGTATTGAGTTCTCATTTTTAGCAGTTCCTCCCATGTGTGACTCTGTTGCTCAAGGCAAACCATGGCCCTTATTTATGAAGGAATAGCGACAGGTAGCGACTGGTGAGCGACCGGTAATGACGGGCACCGCCCCGAGAATGCCGGCTCCCCACCACAATCACACATTTATCAAGCCGATCCTGCTTAGCGACTGAGATAGCGCCATATAGCCACTCATTCATCATTATTCCAGCCTCAGCCCACAGCGCCAGCGTCCGACCTTGAACAGCGACAGGTATGACCTCTCACTACCTGGCGCTCTCCAATGCATTTCAATGGAACAATCTTTAAATAGTAATAATTAATTGTTATTAATGTTTTTTTTTCTTTTTTTTAAATGTGAAACATTCTGTGACCACTTCTGCCATGTTAGATAATTTTTTAAGGTAAAAAAAAAAAAATGTGTGCAGAATTGATATTACAGGTCTGATATTATTGTATTCATAATATTACTAAATTCTTAAAAATTTTTTTTTTTTTTGGTTTCCAAAAATATGGTGGTTTGGGGGTTTCAAAAACTACTTTTAACACATCGGCACCAGCGCCCTGGGGTTTAAACATGCATTTCACAGCGCAAGAATTTTTTGAGCGTGATTTTTTGTTGAATATGGTGGGAGCCGGTCGCTCTGACCAGTCGCTATCATGCGCACCCATACATCGCAGAACCTGTCAAATAGCGACTCGTCACCCTGTATTCAGCATTACTGCACACCGACTCAGTCGCTATCAACAACCGAACAACGGCCAAGCACAGTGACTACTAGCGGGCGCTCTGAAAATGCCGCTACAGTCGCTCAACTGTCGCTACCTGCCGCTATTAATGAATCGACCTCCCCGTGAAGAACAGCGTGAAACCGCCATGTCCTGCACACATGGTAGGCTGGAAGGGCATTAGGAAAAAAAAAAAAAAATTAAAAAAAAAGAGAAACAATTTAAATATTTAGAAAAAAAAGTAAAAAAAAATAAAAAAATTAAAAAAGAAATGTGTACAAAAATTCACAAAATATTAAGAGGCAATGAAAAAAAAAAAAAAAAAAATATATATATATATATATATATATATATATATGTTTCTAAAAAATACAAAATATTAAAAAAAAGACAATACAAAATTAACCAAAAAACAAAAAAATGTTGATAGATTTTATATGTTACTGTTATTATGTTATACGTTATTGTTGCTATGTTATATGTTATTATATGTTATTATTATAAATATGTTCAAATAAGATAAATGTTAACTATTAATATGTAATTGAAAATGTGCCACTTTTCTCTGTGACACCATTGCTAAGTGCAAGTGCACTGTCACAGGCACAAAGGCCTAGGAACGTGGAGGCCACAGCGGAGGGACCTGTCCAAGTTGCTTTTGTGGTTGTGCAGGAACCACAATAACCCAGTGGTCCTAAAAGGATATTTATTGTCCCTGACCATAGTTACAGCTCCAGATGTAGGCACTGCTGTGCACTTTGGTACACACTGACAGGCTAAAGGACTGCCCCACCTTCTGTTCAACAAAATTGTACAGGGCTGGTACTGCCTTCTTCGCAAAGAAATGACAGCATGGGACACTCCAGTCTCCACCTCGGCTCGGCACAAGCCGTCAGTTCTCTGAAAGGTCCACCAACTCAAAAGGGAGGGACTGCAGGGCCAGCAACTTATACAGGAGCACATTTAGCTTCTGCACGTTGGATGAGTGGGCACATACTGTTGTCTCTTGGACATGGCTTGGCAATGGATTGCTGGCGGAATGACTGACTCAGATTAAGAGGAGGAGTATCTGGAGAGACAGAGGATTGGTATGACACACAGGAGGTGGTGGAGCCTTGGCTGACTGGAACAGAGAGCGGTGTGCCACTGGGTAATGCAGCAGGCTGGACCACCACTTTGGAGCCAACTCTCCCAGGCCGCTTTATGGTGACGCTGCAAATGTTGACGCAGGGCTGTGGGTCCAACATTGGGACCCTGGCCACACTTCACCTTCCGCCTACACATCTTTCATATAGCCATGTTAACCTCCTGCGTATGCTTGATGAAAAACTGCAACATGGGCTTGTAGCTGATTTCTCCTACCAACAGTCTCAGACTAATTCACTGATGCTGCTGTCGCCGCCGCCGCCAGCTCCAGGGACCCTCTTCCACGACCTCCTGGGAAGATAGCCTGCCGCGCAAGTGGTCTACCCCGAGCACATTTGCCTCCATACTTTCCCCTTCTGCCACCATGCTGGCTGCTAAATCTGTCACTCTACATCACTCCAAGCCTTTAAAAGTGCCCTCAAAACTCACTGATGTCCTCCTCAGGTTCCTCAACAGTGTCTGCTTAAGGAGCCAAAACGCTTGCAACACCTCCTCCCACGATACACTCTCCTTATCACTACTTGCCCGCCTAGTGGAAGAAGCGGCAAGTGTCTCCTCCACTTCTTGGCTGGGCAGTAGCTGCTGATTTTTCTGATTATCAGATCGTCCTCACTGAATAGTGGAGCTGAACCCAAAGCATAACATACAACAGACAGTTGACTGGGGGGGCATGATCGTGTTAACCAATGGATGATGGCAGATGGGTTGCTGTTCAAGACACGACCGCTTGCTGATCCCGGGAGATCAGGCCTCTCACTGAGACTCCTGCTGCCACACACCCCTATTCTGCAGAGACCTCTGGTTGATGAAATGAGGCCTTATATGTTACTATGTTACTAATATGTTACTATGTTACTAATATGTTACTAATCTGTCACTCTCCATGTTTTTTTTTTTAGAGACTGGCCTGCGTGGAAATGAATCGGGCATTGATCAGCCAAGATTTCCACCCACCAATGCCTGATGCATTAGAGTAGATTGATGATGGGGCCAGACCAACACTAAAGAAATATGGATCGTGCAAAACAGATTTAAGGCGCTGCTCTCCAGTTACAGACATTCCTCCGCATCAGACCACAAGTAATTATTGAGAAAATGCTTTACGTTACTCTTACTTTTTATTAATATTCTTCGGATAAGATATATGTGCCGAAAATCTGTATATGTTCTCTTCATGCTTCTGCCAAGTCAAGGGTGTGTCTTTCTGGCAATTTGGGGCTCCTGCTGCTGCTTGCAACTCCAGGGTGTGATTCATCCAATTTTTGGGCACCTGCTGCCAACTCCAGTGTCTCTTTCAAGCTATGTTTGGGCTCCTGCTGCTGCTTGCAACTCCAGGGTGTGATTCATACAATTTTTGGGCTCCTGCAGCCAACTCCAGTGTCTCTTTCAAGCTATGTTTTGGCTCCTGCTGCTGCTGCTTGCAACTCCAGGGTGTGAGTCATCCAATTTTGGGGCTCCTGCAGCCAAATCCAGTGTCTCTTTCAAGCTATGTTTGGGCTCCTGCTGCTGCTGCTTGCAACTCCAGGGTGTGATTCATCCATTTTTTGGCCTCCTGAAGCCTACTCCAGTATCTCTTTAAAGCAATGTTTGGGCTCCTGCTGCTGCTTGCAACTACAGGGTGTGATTCATCCAATTTTTGGCCTCCTGCAGCCAACTCCAGTGTCTCTTTCAAGCTATGTTTGGGCTCCTGCTGCTGCTTGAAACTCCAGGGTGTGATTCATCCAATGTTTGGGCTCCTGCTGCCAACTCCAGTGTGTCTTTCAAGCTATGTTTGGGCTACTGCTGCTGCTGCTGCAGCCATTTTTGGGCTCCTGCTGCTAACTCCAGTGTCCCTTTTAAGCTATGTTTCTGCTCATGCTGCTGCTTGCAACTCCAGGGTGTGATTCATCCTATTTTTGGCCTCCTGCTGCCAACTCCAGTGTCTCTTTCAAGCTATGTTTGGGCTCCTGCTGCTGCTGCTTGCAACTCCAGGGTGTCATTCAGCCAATTTTTGGGCTCCTGCAGCCAAATCCAGTGTCTCTTTCCAGCTATGTTTGGGCTCCTGCTGCTGCTGCTTGCAACTCCAGGGTGTGATTCATCCAATTTTTGGGCTCCTGCAGCCAACTCCAGTGTCTCTTTAAAGCAATGTTTGGGCTCCTGCTGCTGCTTGCAACTCCAGGGTGTGATTCATCCAATTTTTGGGCTCCTGCTGCCTACTCCAGTGTGTCTTTCAAGCTATGTTTGGGCTCCTGCTGCTGCTGCTGCTTACGACTCCAGGGTGTGATTCATCCAATTTTTGGGCTCCTGCTGCTGCCAACTCCAGTGTCTCTTTCAAGCTATGTTTGGGCTCCTGCTGCTGCTTGCAACTCCAGGGTGTGATTCATCCAATTTCTGGGCTCCTGCTGCCAACTCCAGTGTCTCTTTGAAGCTATGTTTGGGCTCCTGCAATTCCTTGCAATTCCAGGGTGTGATTCATCCAATTTTTGGGCTCCTGAAGCCAACTCCAGTGACTCTTTAAAGCAATGTTTGGGCTCCTGCTGCTACTGCTGCTTGCAACTCCAGGGTGTGATTCAGCCAATTTTTGGGCACCTGCTGCCAACACCAGTGTCTCTTTCAAGCTATGTTTGGGCTGCTGCTGCTGCTTGCAACTCCAGGGTGTCATTCAGCCATTTTTTGGGCTCCTGCTGCTAACTCCAGTGTCCCTTTTAAGCTATGTTTCTGCTCATGCTGCTGCTTGCAACTCCAGGGTGTGATTCATCCAATTTTTGGGCTCCTGCTGCCAACTCCAGTGTGTCTTTCAAGCTATGTTTGGGCTCCTGCTGCTGCTGCTGCTTGAAACTCCAGGGTGTGATTCATCCAATTTTTGGGCTCCTGCTGCCAACTCCAGTGTGTCTTTCAAGCTATGTTTGGGCTCCTGCTGCTGCTTGAAACTCCAGGGTGTGATTCATCCAATTTTTGGGCTCCTGCTGCCAACTCCAGTGTCTCTTTCAAGCTATGTTTGGGCTCCTGCTGCTTGCAACTCCAGGGTGTGAGTCATCCAATTTTTGGGCTCCTGCAGCCAAATCCAGTGTCTCTTTCAAGCTATGTTTGGGCTCCTGCTTTCCAAAGTAGTTTTTATTGAAAGAAATAATAACAAACTCCAAGACCAAAAATGCAATACATTTTGTTCACAAAGAAAGCCCAACATACACAGCGAGGTAAGCTAAATTCTACAAGAGCTGCCTCCGTAAACCAAACATTACTGACAACCAAGCCATGCTGCAGCCACCCACCACCAAACCCTTTCTCTCAGATATTCACCCTCCCCTCCGAGGCCCAACCGTGGCCCCACGGACCAGGGAGGGGAAAACGGAAAAATACCCAATACCCAAAACTTTTCACAAGGGGGGGGGCTCAACTGAAACGCAAATGGTAGGAAAAAGAAAGATAGAAAAGCAAAACTAAAGAAAGAACTAAGGGAGAGGAGAAAAGACAGGAAAAAGAGAAAAGAGGATGGGTACCAGGTCTCCAGCAGACCAAGTGGCAGCCAAGCTTGTACCCTAGATCACAAGGAGCTCTTTGTCAAAATGTCCTGGTAGGTAGTGGGCAATCCAACCCACCCAAGTAGCCAAAAAGGTAGTGAAGTCCCATTGCAAAGAGGCCGCCATCTTTTCAAAGAACATAACCTCATTAACCCGAGAGGTCAAGATCCCGCACAGAATATCTGGTTTCTTCCAGGAATGTGCAATAACCAATTTGGCTGCTGTAGTGATATGCCTTAACTGAACTTTCAAGCAGCCTGAAGGTTTCAGGTTAAGTAGGGCCAGTCTCGCTGAGGGGGTTAATAAAAGCCCAGTGGCCTTTCTTATGATGTAAAATACTCTGGGGCAGAAACGCTTTGCCACCCTGCGCTCCCACCAAATGTGGATGTAAGATCCAGGATGATGGCAACCCCTAAAACATTCAGAGGAATAAGCTGGGCAAAATCTATGCACCCTTTCCGGAACCCCCCATTGTTCTCTTATGTGAACTGGCTGTACCCGGGCCAGGTCTTGGAGTCTTAAGAAAAGTCCACAGAAGTTGACTTTTCCTTTTATGTAAAGCAATGTCAGAGTTACATATATTACTAATTCTGCAATTTGCTTGAAAGTTTACTATTGTAAACTAGTGTTTAATAAAGAAAAATAAATAAAATGTTACCTACGCATCAATATATTGTTAATGTGGTCTATTTTATTGAGAACTGGCCTGTATTTCCTATTAGGTACTTGAGAGCCATTGTCCAATGTGGCCCAATGCAGGGGGTAGCAATCCCTTGGGTAAATTATAACTAACCTTTTTCTTTCTTTTTTTTTAATCTTACTTGTCTTAGTTAATCATAACAGTTAATTTGGATAAAAGAAGTCTGGGTTATATTTTAGTTTTTGCTGAAATATGGGCCAGCTTTGGTCTCTTTGGTAATAGGTGTGCTTTGGCATGCATAGGTATCATGATGATTAAAGACTGCCTAGAGTGGCATATACCATTAATATAGTCTTGATTAAGGTCCATGTCAATTGGGCAACTTTGTAATATTTGTAGCATTTAACAATTCTTATTATTACTCCAAAGTTTTCCCTCATTTTGTACTTGTCCAGTGAGTAGTGCCAAGGCCATTTTCTAGGCTAAATACTGTAGTTCTCAAAACGGGGAGAAAATTTTTTTATTCTCTACCAATGATTAGCAAATTTCTGTATTTAGAAGATTAAAATATTCTGAAATATGTGTTGCGTTTTTTACTATTTACTATTCTATACATCAACTCCTATACCAGTTCAAGTACTATTACCCGCACCACCAATGGGCAGTGTGGTGTGGATGAGCCCGGTGGCCCATGAGCACGGGCTCGGGGCTGAGCATGGGACCTGTGCTATAGGGCATACAGGCAGGTAGTGACCAGAACCAGGGCTGCGGGTTTGTCCTTCAGCATTGAAAAAACTTTTGCGGGGGGAGGCATATTTTTACTTAATTTTTTGCTTCTCCCTTGCCAAGGAAAAAAATGTGTGCCCCCTCCAAAGCTTACCAACCGGGAAAACCAAGCATAGGGGCTGGTAATCCCAGGACTCAATGGTCGACCCGCAATCCTGCTCATTACCGGCAATTATTTTAATTGATAAAAAAACATTGCCATGGTTTTTATTAGAGAGAAACATCGGGGGAGGTCAAAACCTACTGCCCCACATTGCATCCCATCAGGCACTGCGTGCAGCCTCTGATCTCGCGGCTTACAAAATGCCCATGAATGGGATGCAATGGGGCCACCCGAAATCTCTCGAGCTGCAAGATCGCCGTAGGACATCGACTGGTACGGCTAAGGCCGTGCTTGTCAGTTAGGGATGGCTAAGCGGACAGAGGAGTGAGGATCGGCCCCTAAAGCAGCCGGAGTTGCCGCAGCAGGCAGTGACAACATCCAAAAGGTAAGCAGGGGGCGATGGTGTGAATTGGATTTAGCATGGGGAACTAAAAATCTCGACCAGCGCTGAATTGGTCCTTATATCACCACTGATTCACTCAGCAAACCAGGACTGTCACAGCATAGCCCGATCCACTCCTGAGGCTTCCTGGGTCTTGTGTTCCACCCCAGGTGTTGGGCTTGCTGTCTGGCTCAGTTCCTGCTTCTGGGTGGTCACTCCTTTCCATTTGTCCAGGACCTTATAATTTCACTCTAACATCAACTGGTACTGACTGTCCCTTACCCCAATAACATGTAATCTAACCCCGTACCGCACATGTCCAGTGTGAAAGCTTTTAGCCCCTCAGCTTCTAGCCCCTTTAGATGTGTCTATCTGTAATATAGCTTAGTTAAGGTTCCTAAGCTTAACTACTGTGAATAACTCTATTCTATATTTTATTAGTCCCTACTGAGGCCCTTCAGGTTACCTGTTTTCATTGGCACTGATGAGCTAGGAGGCTCCACTAACTTTTCTACCTATCACATTAGGCATTTCATATCAGTTTGCCCGGGAGGGACTGTAAAACTAACAGCAATAACAGCATAATAATGGCAACAAGCAGCTTACCCAATGCCTCTTCTCCATTTCCTGCAGTACGGGATAGAAGAGTAGCAGGACTCTAAAGTTTGCCACCCTTTCAATGTCATTTCTCCAGGGCAAATAGTGGTCTAACATCTACTCCCTACACTGTCCCCTGGTGCTTTCATTGTAAGCCAACGTGCAAGTGACCCAGAAATTGAAGAAAAGATTTGGCTTTACTCAGAATATGTAAGGTACTTGCATATAATCTGAAATTTTCAAATGGACCAAAGTCCAGGCCCGATCCAGGATCACTCGATCCCCCTCCCCCCCGAGTATCCAGATTTGTGTGAAACCCCCCTGGTTGCCTGGGAAATTTGATTGCCTTCAGTCCACGTTGGGTCTAGGACTTCGCCTCAGCCATTTCTCCCCTCTACCTTCCTTCTCAGCCTCCACATCGTAGATGTCCTGAGATGGTCCACTGGCCACATCCTCATCCTCCAACAGGGGCAGGTATATGGGCAACGGAATCCCAGCCAGAGGTGTCATCATAGAGCATTAGTGACTCCATGACCTGTGGATAAGACAGCCTTGTTGATTTTAAGGGGGGTGATGGGAAGACACTACCTCAACTTGTTCTAGGCCTCAACATTCTGGCAATGGTATTGGTGCCTACAAAAATACACTGCAAACCCTGGTTCTTGCTTGCCTTTAGCAGGGCACACACTCCAGGCATTTGTGAATGGCCAGTACTGGCATGCTCCCTGTTAGAGGGTAGCAGGGATGTGGCCGTTGGCGCTTGGCAGCACTCGGCTGAAGTCCTTAGACAAGCTCAGGCAAGTTCACATCAGTGCAGTTGGACTGGAGGCCGTGCATGCGCCATAGGACTGGGGAAAAGGCATCCTGGCAGGTTTCACACAGCAGGGCATCCTGCATCATGCTTCCACAGGGGCAAGGACCAAAACACGGGATAGTCAAAATCCTGGGTTTTCATTCACTTTAAAGAGGAACAGACCTCTAAACGGTCAGGTCCTATTACACCCCTCATCCGGTTCTGCATACCTTCTGGAAGGCCCTGGTGTCTTAGCCATCTAAGACTTGGCAGGGTTTAGCCGTCTTCATTGGACCCCCCCCCCCCCCCCACATCGCAAGCTGCTCTTCAAATCTCAGGGCTTTTCCCTACAGCCGTCCTGTGCCGAGACATGCGGGGCAGACAATTCACTGGGCAGGGCGCAAAATCCCGGGGCCGGTGCTACGCATCTTGGGGAGGCAAAATGCTGCTGCCCTACGCTGACACCTGGAGAGGGCTGGGTGAGCTCAGAAGGAAGAGCAGAAGACCGGTAAGTATTATTATTAACGAACAGAGGTCTAAAGGTCTAAAGGGAACAGAGGGCAAAGTTTGGGGAGTTTTTGAGAACACCCCAGACTGTCCAATGTTCCTCTTTAAGATGCTTTGAAATGGCTCATTTTACAAGGGAAATAAGGTGGGAGGAAGTCAATGTGGGCCTAGACAGCGACTTTGAATACATTTAGGATTACACTTTGCATTTGATTCTTACGTTCATACTATTTCAGATCTAAGCAAGTGCTCGAGGGAAGTCACATCTGCACAACAATTAAATCCTTTGAGATCACACGTCCTTTAACTCTTAGGTGTGCTATAATTAGAGCCCATCGGTGATTATAGAGAGGTTAGAGAGGTTAATGAAGGTGCTATATAAAGCTGGAAAGGAGTAGCAAGGCATACTGTAAGCAATCATCTGACACGTACTGCACTTCTAATTTAACTGCCGTTCATCAATATAAACTCTTGCTACATTCACTCTGTAAACACCTGTAGATTGATTGGATGCCTTGAATTTTGTGGACAAGCAGCTTGGTTTTATTGTTTTAGATCCCAACACACCAACTTTTTAGGTAAGTTTTCATTAACTTTTGAAGTTTTAATTCTAAGGCCTTGATTCAATAAAGGTAATAATGCTCACGGTAGTAAAAAAAATTCAATTAATGAGAAAAAAGCCTGAAGAAGAGAAAAGCCTGTCCCTGTTACTGAATCACCAGATAAAAAGACAATGAAGGTCAATGGCAGCTTTTACTACAGTGTACAAAGGAGTAAACAGTTCTCTACTTTTCTTAGGAATAAAAAAGTGCCATTTACTTTCATTGTCTTCTTAGCTGGTGATTCAGCAACACTGACATTCTCAGGCTTTTTTCTCATGAATTGAATCTTTTACTACCATGAAAATTTTTTCTACCTTTATTGAATCGAGGCCTAAATTTTAAATAGGCAAGTAATGCAGCGAGAGTCACCTGAAAGTCTATACTGTTCTAGTTCTAGTATTTTGAAAAATAGGTCCAGGACCGGGGATGCCGTTTATAACTATTTCCACAAAAGCAGGCTGGATGCCTGCATAAGAAATGACTGTTATTGTTGTTTATTTATATAGCGCCATCATCTTCCATAGCACTGTGCAAACTACTAATTACATATAGGGTAGAAACTTACAGTACATAGACTATTACAAATGTTAAAGGATGATGGGTGAAGACGAGGGGGAAGGATCACAAACAGTCACTATTGAGCTTTGTGGCATGTGCCGTAACCTTTAATCCAATATGTTTAAAAGAAACAGTAGTAAGTCCACAAAAGTTCCATAAGATAGCCAATAGTAAAATCCAGTAACATGAGTAAGGGCTGTGCCTGGCCCGAAACGCGTCACAGGTCCATGCGGGAAAGGACTATATGCTGGTCTGCCTGATTGTCACCGGATTTTACTATTGGCTATCTTATGGAACTTATTGATTTGTGGACCTACTACTGTTTCTTTTAAACGTATTGGATTAAAGTTTACGTTTTATCCTACACACAAGCTGGACATTTTACTGTCTGAACTGAGCTAAAGATCATACCAAGAGATCTTCAAGTTCGTGCTTTCGTGTAGTGCTGGGTGAGCTGGTTTCTCTTTGTTTTGCCGCTTTAGAGAAGAATAGAGAATAGTTTAAGCCAGATTATATGCTTGTCTGAATAGGTGGGTTTTAAGGGCATCTTTGAAAGCTTTGAGGGTTGGGGAGTAGTGGATTGGGTGGGAGAGAATTGCATCAGACAGGCAACGGCCTTTCTTAGTTTTTGACCAAGCTTGCACACTTGTAGCCGAATCCACCTCGGGTCCACATGAAATAGCCTGTATAAGAGCTTCCAGCCAGGCACACAGAGTCTCACTCCACAAGTGAGCTCTAGACACAGCCAGTGCACAGCTGACTCCCCAGGCTATTTATGCGGCCCGCAAAACCCGGACCTGGGTAGGGGGATGGAGTCCCACCCTGCTCTACTCCATCCCAGTAAAGCCGTCCCGGGTTAGCCTTTCGGCTATACTAACCTTTCAGCAGCAGACTGCCATTAGCAGCTGATGCTGGAGAAACTATACAGCTTTACTGCACCAAGGCCGGGTACATTGGTGCCACATACCTACCGTCCATGACGGCACCTTGCACCTTACCACAAGGGCTATAAGTGAGGAAGATCACTATGGGCAAATGAAACCCCTGGATACTAACACCACCCTAAATATTTTTGTGCCGGTGCAAAACTATATCCCCTAATGAATCCTACAATACACCAAAACCTACATTATAATACTCGTAATCCTAATGATTCATATTACAATAATTGCTATACAAACAACTAAAAATTATTGTTTAAATATTCAAAATTATTATGAATATTTAACTGTGCAAAAACAATATATAAAAAAGATATATATACATAATATATGCGCAAACCAATTATTTCGCAAAATCTTCCAGCCTCTATATTGCACAGAGACTCTACCCAAGTGAACCAAAATACTATGGCCCTTATTTAACAAGGGATAGCGACAGGTAGCGACTGGTGAGCGGCCGGTAATGACGGGCCCCGCCACGAGAACGCCGGCTCCCCACCACAATCACACATTTATCAAGCCGATCCTGCTTAGCGACTGAGATAGCGCCATATAGCCACTCATTCATCATTATTCCAGCCTCAGCCCACAGCGCCAGCGTCCGACCTTGAACAGCGACAGGTATGACCTCTCGCTACCTGGCGCTCTCCAATGCATTTCAATGGAACAATCTTTAAATATTAATAATTAATTGTTTGTAATTTTTTTTTTTTTTTTTAAATGTGAAAAATTCTGTGACCACTTCTGCCATTTTAAATATTTTTTTTAAGGTAAAAATTGTGCAGAATTGATATTACAGGTCTGATATTAATGTATTCATATTACAAAATTATTTTAAAAACTTGTTTTTTTTGGTTTCCAAAAATATGGTGGTTTGGGGGTTAAAAAACTACTTTTAACCCATCGCCGCCAGCGCTCTGGGGTTTAAACAAGCATTTCACAGCGCGAGAATTTTTTGAGCGTGATTTTTTAATGAATATGGTGGGAGCCGGTCGCTAGGGCCAGTCGCTATCATGCGCTCCCATACAGCGCAGAACCTGTCAAATAGCGACTCCTCACCCAATATTCAACATTACGGCAAACCGCTATCAACTACCGAACAACGGCCAAGCACAGCGACTACTAGCGGGCGCTCTGAAAATGCAGCTACAGTCGCTCAACTGTCGCTACCTGCCGCTATTAATGAATCGACCTCCCTATATAACAATGAGTGAAGACAAATAAGGTGCATGTGCCAGCAGCTATACAAAGAAATACCGTCAAAAGTACACAGATGTCTCGGGGCGGCCCATAGAGTCAACACAAAAGGGTCACAACAGACTGAACACCACGCCCGTGGCTCCCATGCCGCTTCAAAGGTGAGGGTTCTGAAACACCACGTCTTATCATTTATTTTTTTTTTTATTGAATTTGAAATATTAAATAGGTCACCACATCGGTACAGCGAGAGTCATCCGAAAGACTGCTTTAAAAAATAGGGCCAGAGATGCCATTTGAAACAGAAAGTCATCTCGCATTAAAGCCACTGCACCCATTCACACATTGTTTATATGCAAAATGAATATAGTTTATTATTATTAAATCTTAGAAGGTTTGTTGTTTACTTCCAAAGTATTGATGTGTCTGAAGGGTCTGTTGTGGATTGGGGGAGGCTTCTTTTTTTTTTTTTTTTTTTTCTTCTTCTTCTTTTTTGCTTCTTATTTATGGACAAAGGGGGTTATTTAAGAAACGCTTACGCAACGTAGTTCCACGTAGCTTCAGGTGAACGCCGGGCGCAGTATGTGAAAAACATATATATGAAAGTCAATCTGGTGAGCGCCTCTAATAGCGCCATGTAACGTCACATGTATCACTAGCAGTGTGTGTTCAGCAGCACCATGTAGCACCTATCACTTAGCAGCGCTATCCAATACATTTCAATGGTGTTTAATTTGGTTGTGTATAAATAGCGTTTATTTCTTTCAATTTTAGGATCAAATGATTGTGTCCTGCCCGGCAACCAAACACTTATATTGTGACTTCTTTTTTTTTTAATGCAGAATTGTATGTGCAGGTCGGCCATTGCGGTGTCATTGTTGCAGTGTTAAAACACAGAGGCTGATTCACTACTATCGCCACTTATTGCCAGATGAGCGTCTGTATAGCGGCACTTAGAGCGACCGCTACTATACGCTGTAAGCGGGTATCGGGCGCTGTAACAGATCGCCTCAGTTGCTTTAGTAACCTGCCCGGCGTTGATGAATGTGATGTGTGTTGGGCGCTCAGTATAGCGCTGCAGTGAGCAACAGGTAGCGCCAGCTCAGTGCATCCGGCACTCGGCGCTCGACACCATTAAGAAAACACTACATACACACAGCGTTGGCGCTCTGGATCTGGTCGCTGTAGCATAGAGCGCCCGACGCTGTGTGATTAAAGTCTGTTTTTGAACACATATCCACCAGTAACAAAGCGAAAACACATGGAATGACATTGTTATAACATTGTGACATTAATACTTTAGTGCCAGATCTGTAATGACAATTCTGCATAAAAATATGAAAAGTCAAAAAAGTTTCTAAAAGTGTTTGTTTGCAGCCAGGAGACGTCACACAATGATTGGAGCAAAAAAAATAAAAATCGACAAACACACTGTTTATACACAACTAATGTAAATGTATGGGAGAGCGACAGTGAGCGAAAGGTAATACCTGGTGCTCTGGAAGCTAGAGAGCCGGTGCTATACGCTGAGCCGCCTGTAATAATACATGTGACGCTGCATGGCGCTGTTAGAGGCGCTATACACTGACCTGCCTGTAATAATACATGTGACACTACATGACGCTGTTAGAGGTGCTATACACTGACCTGCCTGTAACAATACATGTGACGCTACATGACGCTGTTAGAGGTGCTATACACTGACCTGCCTGTAATAATACATGTGACGCTACATGGCGCTGTTAGAGGCGCTATACACTGACCTGCCTGTAATAATACATGTGACACTACATGGCGCTGTTAGAGGCGCTATACACTGACCTGCCTGTAATAATACATGTGACGCTACATGACGCTGTTAGAGGCGCTATACACTGACCTGCCTGTAATAATACATGTGACACTACATGACGCTGTTAGAGGCGCTATACACTGACCTGCCTGTAATAATACATGTGACACTACATGACGCTGTTAGAGCCGCTATACACTGACCTGCCTGTAATAATACATGTGACGCTACATGACGCTGTTAGAGCCGCTATACACTGACCTGCCTGTAATAATACATGTGACGCTACATGGTGCTGTTAGAGGTGCTATACACTGACCTGCCTGTAATAATACATGTGACGCTACATGGCGCTGTTAGAGGCGCTATACACTGACCTGCCTGTAATAATACATGTGACACTACATGACGCTGTTAGAGGCGCTATACACTGAGCCGCCTGTAATAATACATGTGACGCTACATGGCGCTGTTAGAGGCGCTATACACTGACCTGCCTGTAATAATACATGTGACACTACATGACGCTGTTAGAGGTGCTATACACTGACCTGCCTGTAATAATACATGTGACGCTACATGGCGCTGTTAGAGGTGCTATACACTGAGCCGCCTGTAATAATACATGTGACACTACATGGCGCTGTTAGAGGCGCTATACACTGACCTGCCTGTAATAATACATGTGACGCTACATGGCGCTGTTAGAGGTGCTATACACTGAGCCGCCTGTAATAATACATGTGACGCTACATGGCGCTGTTAGAGGCGCTATACACTGACCTGCCTGTAATAATACATGTGACGCTACATGGCGCTGTTAGAGGCGCTATACACTGACCTGCCTGTAATAATACATGTGACGCTACATGGCGCTGTTAGAGGCGCTCACCAGATTCGTCTTCATAAATGTGGTTTTACCTACAGCGCCCGGCGTTCACCAGACGCTGCCTGCCGCTACGAGGCGCCACCTGGTGTTATCCCTTCTTAAATAACCCCCAATGTCATTCCATGTGTTTTTGCTCTGATGCTGGTGTATATGTGTGAAACAGACATTGATGACACAGCATCAGGCGCTTGACACTACAGCGCCCAGTTTTAGAGCGCTGATGCTGGTTGTGTGTAGTTTTTCCTTAAATATGGGCTTCAGCGCCGGCTGCCAGACGCACTTAACTGGCGCTACCTATCGTTCGCTGCATCGTTGTCCTGTTGTTAGATGTAGCGTAGTCTTGGGCGCTTTGATCTCGGGACACCACCTAGCGTTCTCCATTGGCTCTGCAGTGAATCAGGGAGAGCGCTTCTACAGCACCCTCCAGACATCACATTCATCACTGCTGGACAGGATACTACAGCGTCACTTGTCCGCCCGCTATGCTAGGTCACAGCGCCAGACACCTGCTTGCAGACGGTCTAAGCTCCGCTACATAGACGCTTATATGGCAATACGTGGCGCTAGTCTTAATCCGGACCTTCAGCATGATTTAATGAAAAGTTCAAACCCTTAAAAAACTATTCTCCAGCATCTAAAATTAATAGATTTTAAGTTTTTAGTCACTTGCTTAGTATTCTTTCACCCACTGGGCTGCAACTCTGTTCAGGACTTTAGGATACGGGCGCCGCCATCTTGCCTCAGAAGCATCACACACTGAGGATAGGAGAGGGGGGGAAGTACGGGGGTGGGTTATAGCTGTGCTTTGCTCAGACAGAGCAGAGCTGGGGTCAGGGAAAGGACAGCAATCCCAGAATGCAGAGCGACACAGTCAGAAGACACTTGTTTAAAGGCTCTTAACATGCAGTAGATGCAGGTAGGATGATTTTTAACGTGTACAATCTGTATGTAAAGGGTATGGGAAACATATAAGATAGAATCTTATTCAGGGTGAAGGTCCGGATTAATGTGAGCAATCTGTATATACAGGGTGTGGGAAACATATAAGATAGAATCTTATTCAGGGTGAGGGTCTGGATTAATGTGGGCAATCTGTATGTACAGGGTGTGGGAAACATATAAGATAGGCTCTTATTCAGGGTGAGGGTCTGGATTAATGTGAGCAATCTGTATGTACAGGGGGGAAACATATAAGATAGACTCTTATTCAGGGTGAGGGTCTGGATTAATGTGAGCAATCTGTATGTACGGGGGGGACATACAAGATAGGCTCTTATTCAGGGTGAGGGTCTGGATTAATGTGGGCAATCTGTATGTACAGGGTGGGGGAAACATATGAGATAGGCTCTTATTCAGGGTGAGGGTCTGGATCAATGTGGGTAATCTGTATGTACAGGGTGGGGAAACATATAAGATAGGCTCTTATTCAGGGTGAAGGTTCGCTTTAAATAGCCTCCACATGGCCATTTATTTGGTTTGAAGCACCAGCTTTTAGATAATTTATAAAATTTAATTTTTTGATTCCTGGCCGACAGACCTGGGTTTTGAGCCACTTTAAAGAGACGGTCCGATCTAAAATGACCCGGAAAATGGAGTCATCAAGGACGGCTGCTTGCTGGCTAATTATTGCCATCGGCTTTGAGTCCCTTTGAGGAGTTATAATCGTTTTTTTATATATGTTTTATCATTACAGGTTATAGCCAAGTAATATAAAGTATTGAGAATTCACACAACATGGGTGACTTGTGTTTGGAAGTTTGGGAGGTCATCCTGTTCCATTTTTTGTTAGTCATCTACTGCATGGATCAGAGGTGTGAGCTGCCATCTTTATCGGAGCTACAGGGGAGGACGATGCCCGGCGATATCATGATGGGGGTCAACCTGGCCATCAGCATGGACAAGATTTACCAAAGGGTCACCTTCAATGTAAAGCCACCAAGGCCATCCTGCACCTTGTAAGTATAAAACTGAATAGCTACAATTGTACAAATGTTTTATCTTTATCATGATATGGAAAGAAAACCAAATTATTAACCAAAAATTTAAGTTACAGACAGGTTAGGCCCCTGGACACAAAATCTGGTGGATGCCGCAGATACAGTATAAAATAATAGCTCAGCCAAGTAACTGATTGGTGGTTGTCTGGCGCCCACCCATTTACTGGAACCTCAGATCGAGTAGAGTGTAAATTAAATCTTAAAGAGATGGTCCAATCAAAAAATGACCTTGAAAATGGAGCATCCCGATACTGACCTTTTTTGAGATCCCTCCGCAGTGGCCATACACTAGCTTATCAGGCTCACATGGCTGCTGCTGGCATGATAACGTGCATGGCCACCAGCTAGTGTGATAGGATGCCCATTGTCACTAGAGATGAGCGAACCGGTTCGGATGAACCGGAATTCGCTCCGAATTTCAGGGAAAATTCGATTCGGCACGAACCCGAATTTTTTTTGGTTCGTGCCGGTCGAATTTTCCCTGAAATAAAAAAAAAATGCCGGCATGGTGGGAGTGGGCAGGCCCGGCTACGCCGGCATTTGTTTAAAAAGCAAACACTTACCTGCATGCTCGGAGCGTGGAGGCCGGCGTCGCTCTCAGGCGCCCTCTGATGACGCGTCCTCTGATGACAGCTGAGAGCGGCGCCGGCCTCCACGCTCCGAGCATGCAGGTAAGTGTTTGCTTTTTAAACAAATGCCGGCATGGTGGGAGCGGGCAGGCCGGCTGCGCTGTCAGCGGGCCAGCTTCCGCCGGATCAGATGAGCGATTCGTTAAAGTTCGATTCGGGCGAACCCGAATTTCTTGGGGAAATTCGGCGAATCGCCCGAATCGAACTTTCAAGAAGTTCGCTCATCTCTAATTGTCACGTGGGATTTGGAAGAAGCGAGTATTGGTGGGCCCCGTTCACTGGCACAGACCCTCTACTGGGGAGGGCCGAGGCTCAGGTCAGTAAAAAGTTACAGTTGAAGAGGAACTATGCTGAAAATTGACCATAGTGCTTTTAAATTATACAGCAGTGGGGCCCAAGTCACCCAGGAACTCACTTCCTGGGATTTTGTCTGTCATGAATTAAGGAGGTTTGATGTTCTGATCCAGACAGGATTACAATCTTACTGCCTACAATCATTTTACCCCCACACACGGGTCTTTGGAAAAGCCGCCACCACTGGCCCTAAATAGCCAGACAACACATACGCACAGAGATCTCAAGCTAAGATCTCTCCTTATACAATTAATATACCCAATCACACCATAAGGGCCTAGATTATACAGCTATAAAGTCACACCCCGATTTTCCGATTGTAAAGTAATCTTACACTAGTACTAGGCACTAGTAGCGAGCAAGCATACAGGGCAGAAGATTAAGCACACATACAATGTCTCTCCTGAAGTTAAGCAGGTTAGCATACAGAAGACCACTTTATAAATCTTTAGGATTAAATTCACCCATAAGGGGAAATGCATGTAAAACAAAGATGTACAAAAAAATAACAGACATACAATATATGGCAAGATGCTTATAAAATGAAAAGGAGAAACAAACAAACAAACAAACCCTTTACCTCTTGTGAAGATAATGTCCTGCTGTGAGGGGTACACGGAAAGTGATGATAACAGCCTACTTAATAGAAGCAATCCCCTGGCATGTCATGTCATCTGTCCTATCTCTTTCATTTTTAAACTGGTTACTGGTGCGGGCAGCATGCTGGTTGTAGCCAATGGGGTCTCAGGGGCGTTCCATTGTAAAAGTTATGCTTTATGTCTATTTTCTTTCGAAGAGAGGTGTGCAGCAAGTGTCTCATTCACTGCTTTGTAGTAAGTAGATGTTAATTACTTACTTACTGATAGGGCTGTAAAATGGCTTGTTCTTCTGTCCTGTCATATGTAAATGGCTTCCTGTTGGCATCTCCAGACAAATGTACTAGCATGCCTCTAATTGACAAAGGCCCTTATTTAACAAGGGATAGCGCCAGGTAGCGAATGGTGAGCGAACGGTAATGACGCTCACCGCCACGAGAACGCCGGCTCCTCTCCGCAATCACACATTTATCAAGCCGATCCTGCTTAGCGACTGACAGAGCGCCAGATAGCGAATCATTCATCATTATTCCAGCCTCACCCCACAGCGCCAGCGAGCGACCTTGAACAGCGACAGGTATGACCTCTCGCTACCTGGCGCTCTCCAATGCATTTCAATGGAGCAATCTTTAAATATTCATAATTAATTGCTATTATTTTTTTTTTTTTTAAATGTCAAAAATTCTGTGACCACTTCTGCAATGTTAGATTTTTTTTTTTAAGGTAAAAAAAAAAAAAAATGTGCATAATTGATATTACAGGTCTGATATTAATGTATTCATATTACAAAATGTTTTGAAAAACATGTTTTTTTTTCTTCTAAAAATATGGTTGTTTGGGGGTTAAAAAAATACTTTTAACCCATCGCCGCCAGCGCTCTGGGGTTTAAACAAGCTTTTCACAGCGTGAGAATTTTTTGAGCGTGATTTGTTAATGAATATGGTGGGAGCCGTTCGCTATGGCCGTTCGCTGTCATGCGCTCCCATACAGCGCGGAACCTGTCAAACAGCGACTCCTAACCCCGTATTCAACATTACCGCACACCGACTGAGTCGCTGTCAACAGCCGAACAACGCCCAAGCACAGCGAATACTAGCGGGCGCTGTGAAAATAACGCTACTGTCGCTCATCTGTCGCTACCTGGCGCTATTAATGAATCGGCCTCAAAGTGTGTTTTTGACCTCCTGAGATTAACCATAGTTTTGGTCATATTTTTATCTGTCCGCATATGTTATATATCCTCACATTGTCATATTCACTTTCTTTGTCTATTTGTAATTATTTGAAAGTTTAAATCTTGTGTTATATGTCACAGTATTAAAATGACCATAGTCCTGCTTTACTACCCACTGTGCAACGGCGCCGGTAAAACAAAATCCATCTGCCCGGGAACTCACTTCCTTCAGGTCATCTATCAGCCTCCACCACCACCACTGGCCAGAGCTGATAGGCTCAGTCTCGGGCCATGCTGATAGGCTGCATCATGCCTATGTGACTGCAAGCAGTCTATCAGTGCGGCCAACGGCCGAACCTATCAGCGCCGGCTGTGGAAGCTAAAAGGCTGCTCCACTGCAGCCATAGAAGAGGACGCGGAACAAGTGAGTTCCTGGGCAGGTGGATTTTGTTTTACCGCCACCAATGCACATTGGGTAGTAAAGTAGGAATATGGTCATTTTAATACTGTGACATATAAAACAAGATTAAAACTTTCAAATAATTACAAATAGACAAAAAAAGTCAACATGATAAAACCCTAGAGTGCCCAGCAGCTAAAAATGGGGGGGGGGGGGGGGGGGGGTTGGGGGGCAGGCAGGTTCTTTTCCCCCGGGTGCAGCAAGTCAGGGGGCGCCAAAGAGGGGCCAGAGCACAGGTGGGGGATGCCATTTTAAATGCCCTGGGTGCCAGAAAGCTTAGCTACATTTCTGGCTTTGCTGCACTGTGTCTGCTGATATGGTCAGGAAAGGCCCATAAATAAAACCTAAATCTTTCATTATCAAATATTAATCAGTGAGACCATTCCTATTGTCTGCCTGCTGCTTAGAGATGCTCCTGGGAAGCTTTGCCAGCCTCATAAAAGACAGAACAGCAGACAGAGGGGATTGTTGTCCTGCCTGACCCTCTGGTAACTGGGTCCTAAGGGGCAGGGCTTCTGTGACCACAGAAGACAAGAGAAGGAAACGGAGGCCTCGAGGCAAAGAGAGAAAGATGTGGCCATTTGGAAATGAGAGAAGGGAAGAGGGAATGTGGAAAAGAGAGCAAAAAGGAAGAGGGATGGGGCAATACATAGAGGAATTGTACAGTAGATAGAAAGGAGGGAATGCGCAAATGAGAAAAAGATGGAGGAAATTTGGCAAAGAGAGGAAGATGGAAAGATTGTAGAGACAATAGAATGAAGGAGGGAATATGGCAAAGAGAGACAGATGGAAGGAATGTGCAAATGACAGAAAGATGGAGTAAATTTGACAAAGAAAGACAGATGGAGTAAATCTGACAAAGAGAGAAAGAAGGAGGGAATGTGGTAAAGAGAGAAAGATGGAGGGGTTGTAGAGAAGATAGAAAGAAGGAGGGAACAGTTATTTTTATTGCCATACTTTGAGGCTGATTCATTAATAGCGCCAGGTAGCGACAGATGAGCGACAGTAGCGTTATTTTCACAGCGCCCGCTAGTATTCGCTGTGCTTGGGCGTTGTTCGGCTGTTGACAGCGACTCAGTCGGTGTGTGGTAATGTTGAATACGGGGTTAGGAGTCGCTGTTTGACAGGTTCCGCGCTGTATGGGAGCGCATGACAGCGAACGGCCATAGCGAACGGCTCCCAGCATATTCATTAACAAATCACGCTCAAAAAATTCTCGCGCTGTGAAATGCTTGTTTAAACCCCAGAGCGCTGGCGGCGATGGGTTAAAAGTAGTTTTTTAACCCCCAAACAACCATATTTTTAGAAAAAAAAAAAAAAACATGTTTTTCAAAACATTTTGTAATATGAATACATTAATATCAGACCTTCTGCACAAATTTTTTTTTTTTTTTTACCTTAAAAAAAAAATCTAACATTGCAGAAGTGGTCACAGAATTTTTGACATTTAAAAAAAAAAAAAGAAAAAAAAATTAATAGCAATTAATTATGAATATTTAAAGATTGCTCCATTGAAATGCATTGGAGAGCGCCAGGTAGCGAGAGGTCATACCTGTCCAAGGTCGCTCGCTGGCGCTGTTGGGTGAGGCTGGAATAATGATGAATGATTCGCTATCTGGCGCTCTGTCAGTCGCTAAGCAGGATCGGCTTGATAAATGTGTGATTGCGGAGGGGAGCCGGCGTTCTCGTGGCGGGGAGCGTCATTACCGTTCGCTCACCAGTCGCTACCTGGCGCTATCCCTTGTTAAATAAGGGCCTTTATCTACAATGAACATGGTGAAAAAAAAATCTGCTCTTTAATTTTCTAGGGTTGGGGGGGGGGAGAAGGTAGGAAGTAATAAAGGAAGAAAGAAAAAAAGGAATGGCAGAAAGAACACACAAAAGAAATGAAAGAATAGATGGAAAGAAAGACACAAATAGAAGGACTGACAGAAAAAAAGAATGGCTCTTCCAGTGGCCAATCTGCCCCTGGCTAACAGTCCTGATTACTACACAGTTCTGCATCCTGCTGCCCCGGGTAGTGGGAATGAAGTGGGTCCTCCCAAGGTGCAAGGGCCCCAGCACTTGTCTGGGTGAGCCCAGTGCTCAAGCCCACCCTACTCAGGGAAAAACCCGTTTCTGTGTACTTCTATTGGCCACATCAAAACCCCTGATGATTATTGGGCCACCCTTCAGGATTCCAGGACAAGGTCACAATGGAATAACTCTTCCCAGCAGAAATGGAGACGGAAAAATGCATCAAGACAGTTGCATTGCAGGACCTTTCCCAAGGTGACGCACCTGCCACCTGTTATAGCTCCATAAAACATATCAGACAAATTTGAAGTGGCAATAGCACCATCGCCAGAGAGACACTGCAAGTGCAACTGCCATTTCCCTCACAAATTCTTTGTAGAACCCCCCAAAAAGTCCCTGTTAGCCGCTATCCTGTCTTTTCTGACCAGTAAAGTGTTCATCAAATTTTTCCAATATTTCGTAATATAATCTTGAGAGAAGTGTTCCTCAACTCTCTGCTCGAGAGCCACCAACAGGTCATGTATTGTGGATCTCCACATAGCTGTCTCTACTGTGTATCACTGCTGCTGCACTAATGTACTCCAGTCATGCATCTTTATAGAGGTGTGCTAAACTTGACTTGTCGGTGCCTCTGAAAGAGAGGGTTAGGGAACACTGCTTCAGAGTCAAGTGTGTATGAAAGATATAGAGATTGTTAAGTCTAATCCTTCTACATCGGTGCAGTAGGCTCACTCCTGAGCTCCTCCTTCACTACCTGGTATTGTGGGATCACGGCCAAGGATAAGATCAGGCTGAAGAGTATCACCAGGACCGCTGAGCGGATCATAGGGTGTCCCCTACCTGACCTAGATGAACAATTTAGGGAAAGGATCCGCTCAAAGGCAAAGAGAATAGTAGGCGACCCCACACATCCAGGCAACCCCTTCTTCAATCTCCTACCATCTGGACGAAGGTACCGGGCCATCTCGACCAGAACCTCTCGGTATAAAAACAGTTTCTTCCCGCTAGCTGTTAAAGCACTGAACAACCACCTCTAAGACTCCTGGAAAACCTCTGATCCCCAGTCACTTAAAGGAACATTGCATGTACATAGTTCCACTGTAAATATGTAAAACTAGCAAATGTTTATACTCCCATTGTTGTATAAAGTATTTGTGTACTGCTACTTTTGATATATATATATATGTATATAGTCGTAGGTCTAGCGTTTGTTTAAGCTCTATGGAGAACCTCCCTTCCAAAAAGTATTCCATGTTGTATTCTGTACATACTTGGCGACCAATAAAGTATTCGTATTCGTATTCGTAGAACATAAAAATGGAAGCACCACATGGAATAGTCAATAATCAATTTTATTAGACATGCAAATCACATGATTAAAAACCACATAGAAGACACAAAGACAGTTAAAAAAGTGCCCCCTAACCCCCCCCATACACAATAATAATCATATACTGGCATGTAATTTATGGACAAATAGAGAATCCCATATTACCATATACATATATAAATATATATAGAGTATAATAAAAGTGTTTTTGTGCTGGCACAAATAAATGTATATACAAAATGCAGACCGTGCAAATCCAGTGTTATGAATAAATAAAAAAACATTACCTATAACCCAAATTCATACAAAATTGGCTAATGTGTAAATAAAAAAGAAAAAAGCAAAAGATTTGTTCATCTGTATATCAAATAAACTACATATGAATAAGTAAGTATTGTGCTCTCATAGAAAACCTATACCCTAAGCAAAATCATATAACACATGAATCTGTAAAACTGAATATTAGCAACCAAATAAAATTAACTGACCCTCACCGAGCAGAAGCGGCATGGGGAGCCGCATGCGCAGGTGGTTTTGAGTGCTCCTTTCCTTTCCCTTCCTGGCGGTTGGACATGGATGTTGCCAGCTTGATTCTGTTCCTTTGGGTGATACTTTAATTGGTTTATCACCCTCTTTATTCACAGAATATTGTATCCATGATTAACTTTTTCTTATGAATGACACATTTATAGAGCACTTGAGTTAATGTTATTGTGTCGCTAATATTCAGTTTTACAGATTCCCCATTATTGTATAATAGTTGGTTTTGGGTGAGCGCACGCCTTTTTATATATCTCTTTTTTTGTGGTGCAACCATTTAGAGTATACCTTTAGAGCTTAAGGACAAGGAGTTTTTGGAAGAGATGAAAGCTCTTAATGTAATATTGATTTACTCTTTTTCATTTCATAAGGTTTGGTGTTGAGTATTTTCAGTCTTTGCAGACACTTATTTTTGCATTTGAGGAATTCAACCAGGACTCTAATATTCTTCCAAATATAACACTGGGATTCAAGATGTACGACACCTGCAATGATCCTCGCTTCGAACTACAGGCAGCTTTACGATTCCTGACCCAGCCGGCCACTTCAGACTTCTACCGTTTCTGCAATTCAAGTCTATCCTTTCCAGCAGTCATTGGATCCATCGTCTCTGCAAATTCAATCATTCTGGCTCAAGTTCTGGGTATATTCCGATATCCGCAGGTATTCGTAGCCCCACATAGAACCATACAGTGGTTAACTCAATTGCTTAAACCGGACCAACAGCCTGGCATAGTTGGAAAAGAAACATAGCGGTCATTTTGGAGCTTCCTCTCCCAACTGACGTAACTGAAATGCAAAGTAACAGGAAGCCCAGCGGCACTTCCTGTTTGAAGGTGGCCTGCAAGCCCATGAGCGACCATCTTGTTTTTTTTTTATAAATTCTTTATTTTCAATTGTTTTCTGCATATTACATTACAGACAGAAAAAAGAAAAAGGTACAGACAATACTAAAATACTAAATATATACAAATTACACAACAATGCTCAAGCCTCCACACAGCCCCCAATAGCAATCTTGATCCTACACCCTCTTTGGGCCCTGCAATGTCTCCAGACCACTACTCATTGGCGCTCAGAAAAGGTCATCTTCTTTTTAAAATTGACCCCAGCAGCATTATTTTTTTATGTGCAGCAATCTAAATTGCCCCGGGAAGGTCTGATTTCATGCATTTTTGACTTTCGGTCTATTTTAAGCAACCTGCTTACTTACTTATCTACTCACTAGCACATGAGGTTGATTCAGACCTGTTGCCAAAAAAAAACGTATGCTCTTTGGTATGGGTTTGGGGCTCTTCCAGCTTCCCCTGGAAAAAAAACCCTGTGCCCATTCTGATGAGCACTAGGTATTTCCACACCCCCGAGAACTGCATGGGACACAAGAAGTGCTGGTGGGGCTTAAACCGGACCAACAGCCTGGCACAGTTGGAAAAGTATGCAACTCAATGCAACTCAATACGGGCTCTCAATGCAACTCGCCAGCATGATTTTTCGGCAACCCGTCTGATTCAAAGCCCTTTCTGAGATGATTTTGCTTGGACAGATTTTACAACTTGCATGGCAGTTGAATTAATTACTGTCAACGAGTTTTACTAGTTTTCATTGATAAAACAAATGGCACTCTAGATGGCATATTTTTTTATCAATGGAACTGACAGCAGGCCATTCAAAAATGTTTTTATATATATTATATATATATATATATATATATATGTTTTAATTACATGGGGTCCCCCAAAAGCCCAGGCCCCAGGCATAAGGCCTTGTAGCCCTTATGTCCGTACAACCTACTGACAGATATTCATTCAACTATCATGCGAGTTGTAAAATCACAGATGGAAATTAGAATTCTCGCCATGAATTCATGCTTCAATCTGCCCAAACTGGCTCCTTACCCGGTGAACTGGTACAGAGATCTCCTGGATCCCTTACCTGTTTACCCCAAATGCAGTAAAAATAATATTTAATGTTCTAAATTTAACTACTCACTGGTTCCCATCTTCTTTCTTCTATCCTTTGCCAGCGTGATTTTTCGGCAACCCGTCTGATTCAAAGCCCCTTCTGAGATGATTTTGTTTGGGCAGATTGAAGCGAGAATTCATGGTGAGAATTCTCACTTCTATTTGTGATTTTACAACTAACATGGCAGTTGAATTAATTACTATCAATGGGTTTTACTAGTTTTCATTGATTAAAGAAATGCCACTCTAGACGGCATTTTGTTTATCAATAGAACTGACAGCAGGCCATTAAAAAAATAGTTATATATGTTTTAATTACATGGGGTCCCCCCAAAAGCCCAGGCCCCAGGCATAAGGCCTTGTAACCCTTATGTCTGTACAACCTACTGACAGTTATTCATTCAACTATCATGCGAGTTGTAAAATCACAGATGGAAGTTAGAATTCTCGCCATGAATTCACTGGCTCCCTACCCCGGTGAACTGGTATAGGGGTCTCCCGGATCCCTTACCTGTTCACCCCAAGCGCAGTAAAAAAAAAGAGACTCCTCACAAAAATATTTAATGTTCTAAATAAAAACTACTCACTGGTTCCCGTCTTCTTTCTTCTACCCATTGCCAGCGTGATTTTTTGGCAACCAGCCTGATTCAAAGCCCTTCTGAGATGATTTTGTTTGAGCAGATTGAAGCGAGAATTCAAGGTGAGAATTCTAACTTCTATCTGTGATTTTACAACTAACATGGCTAATTAATTACTATCAATTACTATCAATACATGGCTAATTAATTACTATCAATGGGTTTTACTAGTTTTCATTGATAAAAGGAATGCCACTCTAGATGCAATTTTTTTATCAATGGAACTGAAAGCGGGTTATTTAAAAAAAATAGTTATATATATTTATTTATTTGCATATATATAGCGACTCGTAGCGTCAGGCAGCGCCTGGTGAACGCCGGGTGCTGTACGCAAAACCATATATATGAAAGCGAATCTGGTGAGTGCCTCTAACAGCGCCATGTAGCGTCACATGTATTATTACAGGCAGCTCAGTGTATAGCGCCGGCGCTCTAGGCATTACCTGTCGCTCACTATCACTCTCCCATACATTTCAATGGGGCTTCATTAGTTGTGTATAAAAAGCGTGTTTGGCGATAACATTTTTTTTTTCTTTTTGCTCCAATCATTGTGTGACGTCTCCTGGCTGCAAACAAACACTTTTAGAAACTTTTTGGGACTTTTTATATTTTTATGCAGAATTGTCACTACAGGTCTGGCACTAAAGTATTAATGTCACTATGTTAAAACAATGTCATTCCATGTGTTTTCACTTTGTTACTGGTGGATATGTGTTCAAAAACAGACTTTAATCACACAGCGTCTGGCGCTCTATGCTACAGCGCACAGTTTTAGAGCACCGACGCTCTGTGTGTCTAGTGTTTTGTTAAATATGGCGGGGAGCGCCGAGTGCCGGACGCACTGAGCTGCCGCAAAATCTTGCTCCCTGCAGCTCTGTACTGCTGGTAGAGTGCCCAACACACATTACATTCATTAATGCCAGCCAGGTTACCAGAGCGACCGAGACGCTCTGTTACAGTGCCCGATACCAACCTCGGGTGGTATGGTCTCAGTGGGCCCCTTTGGGTTGGGGTGCTGGAAATTTCATGGCCAAAACTAAGAAGGGCTGCTTGCCCCCCAACCCCCTATTGGTGCTGGTTTTTAGCCCCACATGAATGGGTAGAGTATTGAAGAAGAGGGATGGAAATAATACGAAGGGCAGGAATGGATGGGGCAGAAAGACGGGGAAAGGAAGTGTGTGCACTGTGTACCTTGCATTACCTTATTCCAGCATGTGCAGTACTTCCTGTTGCAATGCTGGGGCCAGGGAGCAGGGTGATGACACATGTCTGGGGGCGGGGCTTGCAGGGGGGCTCAGCTTTACAGGGCTGTCAGGGCTGAGCAGAGGTTAAGGGGTGGGGCAACTACACCACCAATGAAAGAGTGTGCAGCTCAGTCTCGATGCGAGGCCAGTGACAACCCAACTCACTAGAGAAAGGTGGCGCTGGGGCCCAATGCAACGTTAGTGGCAAAAAAAAGTTTAAGCTCTTTAACCACACTGTGTCATCTGTCAGTGGGGCCCCCGGCAGCTGACCGGCCTTGTCGGGTGCTGACACGGCCCTGCTTCTGAGGCCAGACGGCGGCGGCCGTATCCTAGAGTCCTGAACAGAGTTGCAGCCCAGTGGGGGAAAGAATAAAAAGTAAGTGACTAAAAAGCGTAAAATATATTAATTTTAGATGCCGGGGAATAGGTTTTTTTAAAGCTTTTGGGCTTTTCATTAAATGATGATGAAGATCTAGTTTAAATACCCACTAAAAACATTTAAAGAAAATTATAATGAACAAATACGTTCCTTTCTATGGCACTGCCGCCACAGTGCGCCACTGCTGCAATCAAAATACAATAAATATGTTTAAATACAAAAATAATACAAAAGCGGGAAACTGATGATAATGAATAGTACTAAGCAACGCTCAGTGGCGGATAACGGCAGAATGCAGTGCAGACATTCATAAATCAGGCCCTCAATGATGCAGACTCAGCCAGGATAGCTCAGGAGACAGGCTTCCGAGTCCTTTCCTGTAAAAGTAGAATGGTTCACTCAAAAACCTGTCACCCGTAGACTTTGAGGCTGATTCATTACTAATGCCAGGTATCGGCAGATGAGCGTCTGTATAGCGGCGCTTAGAGCGACCGCTAGTTGACGCTCTAAGTGGGTATTGGCCGATGTAACAGAGTGCCTCAGTCGCTGTAGTAACCTGGCCGGCATTGACGAATGTGATGTATGTTGGGCGATCTAACACCAGTACAGGGCTGCAGGGAGCGAGCGGTATCGCCAGCTCAGTGCGACCGGCTCTCGGCGCTGCCATACTTATCAAAAAAGGACACACACAGCGTCGGCGCTCTAAAGCTGGTCGCTGTAGCATAGAGCGCCAGACGCTGTGTGATTAAAGTCTGTTTTTGAACACATATCCACCAGTAACAAAGCGAAAACACATGGAATGGTGTTGTTATAACATTGTGACATTAACACTTTAGTGCCAGACCTGTAATGACAATTCTGCATAAAAATATAAAAAGTCAAAAACGTGAAAGTGTTTGTTTGCAGCCAGGAGACGTCACACAATGATTGGAGGAAAAAAAAAAAAAGGTCAAACACTCTGTTTAAACACAAGCAAATGAACGGCCACTGAAATGTATGGGAAAGCGACACTGAGCGAAAGGTAATACCTGGCGCTCTGGAAGCTAGAGCACCGGCGCAATACGCTGAGCCGCCTGTAATAATACATCGGACGCTACATGGCGCTGTTAGAGTCGCTCACCAGATTCGCTTTCATTAATGTGGTTTTGCGTACAGCGCCCATCGTTCACCAGACGCTGCCTGCCGCTACGAGGCGCTACCTGGCGCTATCCCTTTATGAATAACCCCCAAAGCAACGCTCAGTGGCGGATAACAGCGTAATGCAGTGCAGACGTTTATAAATCTTATTCCTTATTCCTACTAGTAGAAAAATCTGCAAGCTTGGTTGGAATTTTTTTGCATTGGGGTGTATGAGGGACCTCTCCTCCCACTACCCAGCATATTTATATGGAATTTTAATATTAGGTGATTTTGCAGCACAGCTCCTTTAATCATATTTAAAGTATTCTGAGTACCCATGAAAAAACCTAGAATGTAAATGTGGACAGTGTAGTCAAGCAGTGGGAAAAGCAAGCAGGATGCTCGGCTGCATAGCTCGAGGCATCACCAGTAGGAGGAGGGAGGTTGTGATGCCGTATGTATAGAGCACTGGTAAGGCCACAGCTAGAATAGTGTGTGCAGTTCTGGAGACCTTACCTGCAAATAGACATTGTTCAAAAAGAACGGGTCCAAAGGCCGGCAACGAAAATGGTGGAAGGACTTAAACTTAAAACTCAGGAAAAAATCAAGAGAGACTTAGAGACCTAAATGTGTATAGTCTGGATTAAAGAAGGGAGAGGGGGGACATGATGGAGACCTTTATATATGTGAAATGATTAAATAAGGTTTAGGAGGGAAGTGTTTTTAAGAAGAATCTTAATGATAGAACAAGGGGCCCAACCTGAAGCTAGTCGAGGGGAAGATCAGGAGTAGAGATGAGCGAACTTTTGAAAAATTTGATTCGACTGATTCGCTGAATTCTCCGTCAAAAATCGTTTCGACCCGAATTTATAAAAACTGCTATTTTTGAGCTTCCTAGAGCCTCAATACGGTTGTAAACCATTCTGCCTTGCTGTAACACGCATAGGATGCGTGCTGGGTTAGTGAAATAATACTGTAAATAATTAGGACATGCAGATCAGAGGCATCGCTAATAGAATTGCAGAGTGGCACAATCGCAGAGAGTTGTGGTGGCTTCACTATGAGCGGCCCCTATATTGCCTGAAAAACACACCCTGGAGCTGGCAGCAGCAGGAGCCCAAAAATTAGCTGAATCACACCCTGGAGTTGCAAACAGCAGCAGCAGCAGGAGCCTAAACATTGCTTTAAAGGGACACTGGAGTTGGCAGCAGGAGCCCGAAAATTGGATGAATCACACCCTGGAGTTGCAAGCAGCAGCAGGAGCCCATACATTGCTTTAAAGAGACACTGGAGTTGGCAGCAGGAGGCCAAAAATTGGGTGAATCACACCCTGGAGTTGCAAGCAGCAGCAGCAGCAGGAGCCCAAGCATAGCTTGAAAGAGACATTGGAGTTGGCTGCAGGAGCCCAAAAATTGACTGAATCACACCCTGGAGTTGCAAGCAAGCAGCAGCAGCAGCAGGAGCCCAAACATAGCTTGAAAGAGACACTGGAGTTGGCTGCAGGAGCCCAAAAATTGGATGAATCACACCCTGGAGTTGCAAGCAGCAGCAGCAGCAGGAGCCCAAACAGAGCTTGAAAGAGACACTGGAGTTGGCAGCAGGAGCCCAAAAATTGGATGAATCAGACCCTGGAGTTGCAAGCAGGAGCCCAAACATTGCTTTAAAGAGACACTGGAGTTGGCAGCAGGAGGCCAAAATTTGGATGAATCACACCCTGGAGTTGCAAGCAGCAGCAGCAGCAGGAGCCCAAACATAGCTTGAAAGACACACTGCAGTTGGCAGCAGCCGCAGCAGGAGGCCCAAAATTGGCTGAAAGGCACACCCTGAAGTTGGCATCAGCAGGAGCCCAAAAATTGGCCAAAAGACATAAATATGTTTTGCACCATTTGGAAACTGTAAAACGTGGCACCATGCTGAATCTATTGGCATGCATCAGGCATTGGTGGGTGGAAATCCTGGCTGATCCATCCCTGATTCATTTTGACAAAGGTGAGTCTCTCCACATTTTTAGTTGACAGACGAGTTCTCCTCGCCGTAACTATGGCCCCTGCCGCACTAAACACCCACTCAGATGGCACGCTACTTGCCGGGCAGGACAGCTTTTATAGGGCAAACTCTGCTAGTTGCGGCCACAAGCCAAGTTTGGCTGCCCAGAAGTCCAGCGGATCCTCAAGGTGTGTTGGCATGGTCATGTCAAGGTATGACATGACCTGCTGGTTCAGGTCCTGCTCCAGGTCTTCCTGTTGCTCATGAGTAGACTCACTATGCGGGTGTAGAAAGCTACTCATTAGTGACTGAAGACTGAGGCTGCTGCTGATGGAGCTGATCGTCTTCCTCACTAAAGAGTGGAGCTGAACCCAAAGCATAGGATACGTCGCTGGGGGAGGGAACGGCGTAGGACAGAGGCAATAGGAGGACAGGGACTGCTCTTGGGGCATGCCAACTCAGGGTTGTGTCAGAGGAACCTACCGACCCTAGACTGGGGGTGATGTAACTTGTGATGATGTGGATGACCGCGTTAACCTCTACCACGGCAGATGCGTTACTGGTGGAGACACGACCGCTAGCAGATACTGGCAGACCAGGTCTCTCACCTCAACCCTTAAAATCACCCCCAAAAAATGACATAGGGTCCCCCTTACCCAGCATTACCGACCCGGACCAGCTATGGGGGCTTGTAGAACAGGGCGCAGGGGCCAGCGTTGGTGGCCGCTTGCCGTAGGTGACTTGCCATACCCAGAGCCTTGTGAACTGATATAAGGGGTCTCATGGACCCTTTACCAGTTCACAAAGGGTTAAGTTAAAAAAAAGACACCAGACAAATATTTTATTATTCTTTTTTTGACTTATACTTACCTCCCATTCAGTGTCCCACGCTGCTGCAGATGACAGTTGTCGGTAGTGATCGGAGCAGGGAGGGTGGGAGGCAGGGAGATCAGAGCCTCTCTGCCTCCCACCCTCCCTGCTCTGATCACTACCGACAACTGTCAGATCGCTGTCTGGGTGCCGGTAACCCGAGGAGCGGGATGACGTCATCAAGTGGACGGGGCTAGGGGGCGGGGCTAGGGGGCGGGGTTGGGGGCGGGGCTGGGTGCGGGGCCAGCGTCGGCCGAAGAGGATGGTGAGGGCCCGTTTCTGGGCCCTCACAAGCAGCGTGGAAAGCCCAGGGGGGGATCGAAGCCCCCCCTGGTGAAGAGAAGACCCGGGGAGAGCCATTGCGCTGCGAGGTGAGTAAATGTCATTTACTGTTTTTTTACAGATGTTGGCGCCGGCAAGGGGGGGGGGGCTATTCCGGGCCCCCTACTGAAGATCAGAGGCCTGGGGGCGGAAATCTAACAGCGGATTCTGTATGTTTTTTACTTTTTGTTTTATGGGCCTCTAAAGTCAGCTACGTGACTCTCAGGGTGCAACGTGGTGGTTTGGGATACCCTGCGGTCTGGTGTTTTGACAGCAGGACAAAAAACTATTTAAAATGCAATAGCTTAATAAAGCTGAGGATGAACAAGCTGATTTAGTATAAAATATAGGGTGCAACGTGATGGTTTGGGATACCCTGCGGCCTGGTGTTTTGACAGCAGGACAAAAACCAATTCAAAATGCAATAGCTTAATAAAGCTGAGGCTGAACAAGCTTATTTAGTATAACAGATAGGGTGCAACGTGGTGGTTTGGGATACCCTGCGGCCTGGTGTTTTGACAGCAGGACAAAAAAACAATTCAAAATGCAATAGCTTAATAAAGCTGAGGCTGTAGACGCTTATTTAGTATAACAGCTGACAGCACTCTTTAACAGTACTCTGCTGCACTTTTTCACAGTACTCTGCAACTTGCTGCTATGCTGCACTTTTTCACTCTACTCTGCAACTTGCTGCTATGCGGCACTTTTTCACAGTACTCTCCAACTTGCTGCTATGCTGCACTTTTTCACTGTACTCTCCAACTTGCTGCTATGCTTACAACATTTAGTTTTTATCTCCCCCCAATCCCATGATAAACAGCCAGCCAGCTAGCTTTTACCTTTATTTGCTGATTGCTGGCTTGTGATCTGACACTGTAAAAAAAGGGCACGCTCAGCTGTCTGCTACAATTCCAGGAGGCTGGGCGACGCACAATCATAGACGTTCTGCTTCATGCACCTTTTATATCGGTTGCCAGTGGAACTATGCATCGCTCTGCTTGTTTCTGCCCGGAGGATATTAAACAGGGCACATGCAGAACATCTATCAGTGAGCGCCGATCAGCCTCCTGTGATCGAAGCAGGGAACTGAGCCGGCGTCCTTTCCACAACGAACCCCGCCTGCTGTATTACTGTCATCCCGCCCCGCCCACTTTCTTTCCTTCTGCCCCTCCCACTGTCTTTCCTCCCGCCTACCGGCCCCGCTCGCTGTCTCTCCTCCCGGCTTGACGCCTGCCCGCCCGCCTGCCTGCTGTCTCTCCTCCGGCCCGCCTACCCCACCCACTGTCTCTTCTCACTCCGCCGCTGTCCTTCCTATCGGCTGCCTGCCCCGCCCATGTGCATCGCGCACTGTCTTTCTCAAGCACGCGCTGTCTCTCCTCCCGGCCGCCTGCCCGCCCACTGTGCCTCGGCCTCTGTCATTTCTCCCGGCCGGCCATGGGGTCCGGAGAGCAAGCGGCCGCGGTCCGGAAACGGACCGCGGTCCGCGGGTTGAATACTCCTGATCTATACTAAGATAAAGAGAACATACAGTATACACATAAGGGCATAAGCCTCCATCTATCCTAAGATAAAGAGAACATACAGTATACACATAAGGGCAGACTAGGTGGAGCCTATGGTCTCCTTCTACCGTCAACTTTCTATGTTTCTATGTTTCTATGTATGAACTTTTTTTTTTCTTTTTTTCAGGTTAGTTCTGTATCAACTGTCTCCATACTGAGCAACAGAAAATTGTTTCCATCTTTCTTCAGGACTATTACGAGTGATAAGTTTCAATCAAGGAGCATAGCTAAACTCATCGTACACTTTCAATGGTCGTGGATTGGTCTTATAGCTACAGACAATGATTATGGTTTGTTCGGAATCCAGCCAATTAAGGAAGAGATCATTAAAGCCGGCGCATGTGTGGCCTTCACTGAATACATTCGCTTAGCTCAAGCAGATCGTAATGCTCCCAACATAGTGAAGACCATTAAAGAGTCAAGAGCCAAGGTCATAGTCGTCTTCTCGGCCGATGGCAATTTTGTCCCTATTGTGAATGAGTTGCTGAAGCAGAATGTCACAGGAAAGACATTTATTGGGAATTCAGGCTGGGCCTTTTCCATATTGTTATCAACAAGCCATTATTTCCCGATTTTATCTGGTACTCTTGGTATGGGAGGTAATAAAGATGTGGTGTCGGGATTGAATGAGTTCCTCAACAAAATACATCCGCCTTTGTCTATTCAAGATGACTGGGTGAAACTGTACTGGGAAAAAATGTTCAGTTGTAGATTTCCCAATGTTAGAAATCTTAGCGATTTGGAGGCCTCTGTAAATTGGTGCACAGGCGCTGAAGATCTGAGAGCTATTACCGGAAGTTCCACATTTACTAGCAGCCTAAAATTTACCATTCCATTCTATTATGCCGTACAAGTGCTTGCTCGAGCACTGGACGATCTTTACAAATGTAAACCTGGAAAAGGGCCATTTATTGGAGGGTCTTGTGCAAATATCTGGAATTTCAAACCATGGCAGGTAACCCAATGTAGATGGAATATGAACTAAAATATTTATAGCAGTGTGAGTAGCCAACATCATAGCTACCATCCAGAGCCGGCGTCATCACCCGGCAAGGCGGGGCAGCTGCCAGGGGGCCTCCACTCTCTGAGGGGGCCCAATGACCAGGCCTGCCTTTGGGGTGTGCGACGGCGCTTCTGCGTCAGACTGGAAGGGTACTGCCACAGCTGGTTCCCACTTCTCCTCGAATGGTGGGGTTCCACACAACGGGACATCTCAAAATAGATTCCAGGAGAGGGAGTGCTGGGTTTTGTTCTGCTTTTAAGTTTCCCACCCTGGCTGATTTCCCTGAAATTCACTGGCACCTCGGGCGGTGGGTAAAAAAAAATACTCACCACCATCCTTGTTCCAGTGGCACTCTTAGATCCAGTGTGCACGGCAGAAACTGTCTTGCACAGCTGACAATGCAGCTGGCCTCCCCCACTCCCACAATGCTGTGTGACATGCAGGCTTCCCAGACGTTCTGGACCAGCGGATGGCTTCGGGCGCAAGTTGGCTTGCAAGCCAACTTACGCCCTGCAGCCAGCCACTGGACCAGAACGATGGGGAAGCCGACATGTAGGTAAGTATCTGTGCCATACACACAGCACGGCCGGAATAGGGAGGGCTGGTCGCAACTTGCCCAGTTGTGCCTGGCTTCCCCAGCTCCCACCGTGCTGTGTGTATCGCACATTCCACTAGAGACGAGCAATTCTCAAAGGTTTGATTCGGACGAACTCAAATTACTTGGAGAAATTCAGCAAATCACTCGAATAGAATATAAGAGATCATCTATCATGAGATCTAATTTTTTTGTAAAACAGACCTCTTCCATTATAAGATGTCTACTCTGGTCTAAGTTATTTTTGAAATAGAAGATCCTTGTAAGGGTAGACCATCGCCTCAAGAGTGTTATAGACTTGAGGGGTGTTTTTTCCTCTTTAATGATGCTTGCGCATCATGATATCTAAAGGTCTTCTTGTTGAGTAAGACAGACCTCTGCCTGCTAAAGACTTGTGTTTCTTCTCTTGGGCCTGGGTAATTTTTGAAATCTGAGCGGTATTTTTTGCTTAAGACAGGCTCCTCCATGCAAAAGGCTTGTGCATCTACTCTGGGGTCTGAATATTTTTTGGGGAAACCCTTATAAGGGCCTTCTATTTGTGCATCATGGGATTTAAAGTTCTTCTTATTTATTAAGCATTTTGTGAATCAATACAGGGTGCTGTTACTAGAAAAGTTTAGGACTAGCATGTGAGGTGACAGATGTCTATGGTGAGGTCTATTGCAGCTTGGTCTCCTTCTTACACTGAAACGACTACATATTTTTCACCGCTACAAAAGGCATCATGAATTTTTACCCCATAGACTCACTGCCAATACTTCTGGTTATGTAGCAGGTTCCTGGAAGCATGACCAAAGACATGCAACTCTTCTTACCTGTATATGGTTTTATCATTCATTATCATGAATGATGCTAATCGTTCAGTATCTAACACTCATGTAACAACTACAAACCCAAATCTCTTGAACCATAGCTTTGCATGCTGTATGCATTTAATATGTAAAAAAGTAACTAAACCAAGTTTTCTTTTACTTTTTTTCTATTCATCCCCATTCATGCAGCTCACGTATTATATAAGAAAAGTAAGGGTTAACCTCGTCGATGGAAAGGAGGTCTATTTTGATGAGAACGGGGACTCACCTTACATCTACAGCATTTTGAACTGGCAGATGGGTCCTAATGGGACCGTGACGCAGGTTTTTGTTGGAAACATTGATTCCGATTCCTCTGTATCTACAGAGAAAGCTGTTTCCATCAACACCAGCCTAGTGATGTGGTCAACAGGAGATAAGCAGGTATTTACTCAAATGTATTCTTATTTTAGGTAATAAATGGATTGACCAGCCAACATTTAAAATTAATTAACTGACAGCTTACCTGATGCAATATTAGGGAAAAGACTCCAGGGCCTACCCCCTGGGCATCATGATTTGGGAAACCTATGGGATCACCATAAAAAAAAACCTATGGGATCACCAAAATTCATGGGGCTTCCACGGTGCTTTTGCTGCTTACGCCGCCATTCCCTCTAGCAGAGGTGCGCTCCTGTGTCCAACCATTCATATAAGCTAGAGGTGGAAGCACGCCTGAGACTAGAGGGAAGCCAAGGGGTGCAGCCAGTGGGTTTGTCATGTGACCTGGAGAATTTGAGACAAGCCAATCGTCCTCCATTGTCTGAGGTGCTCAGGAGGGGGCCACTGGGGGGAGGGGGTGAATAGAGGGTTTTCCACTATCGGGGATGCCTCACTGTGTGAAACCCCCAAGGTCACTTGATTTCACTCACCCTTCTTTGGTCCTAAGGCACATGCACAGCCTCTCGTCCAGTAAGCGCGCTCAGGTCGGGGGCGCACTGGTGGCCGCAATCCCTGCTACCCTTTAACAGGGAGCGTGTCCGCATTGGTCATTCACAAATGACGTGAGCACTCGTCCTGCTAAAGGGATATCGGGGATGCAACGGCTGCTTGCGCATGTGCCATCGGACCCGGTAAGAAGGTGAGTTATCAGACCACCTGGGGGGTTTGACACAGCAGGGCATCCTGAATCTGGATGCCCTGGGGGGAGCGAGTATGCCTGTACTGGAGTCTCATAGACTCCATGGTGGGTTTTGGTCCACCAGATTTTAAATCTTATAATTCTTCTCTTTTAACAAAATAATATTTTACTGTCTTTTTATTTTATATAAAACTAAGTATTAAAGAATATATAAAAAAGAATTGCATCTGTTTCAACCAGTTTATATATATTTTAATAGGGTGGAACTGCACTCTTAATATACAATTCAAATAGTTTAGACATATATACATTTATATATATATACCTGTATTTATAGGTCCCTCGCTCAGTCTGTAGTGAGAGTTGCCCTACTGGGTTTCGGAAGGCCTCCATCCAAGGACGACCGTTATGTTGCTTTGAGTGTCTACCATGTCTACAAGGAGAGATATCCAACCAATCTGGTGAGTCATCCATAAAAGATCTATAAGGACTGCAATAACATTGAATCCTGCCTCACATTTATGCGGGGCTTATACCATGAAATTCCTTGGTACCCCTATATTTTGGCCCATAGTCGGATCCCTGCAGCTTCCGCCAGATCACACGCTGTCCATTCATTGTAATGGAGGGGTGGGCCTGGCCAGCGAGACACCAGGAGCGCCGTTTCAGAACGTTGGCTCGGGTGAGCTGCGCAGGAGTGAAGGTGAGTGTCTGTATTTTTTTATTTGGCTTCAGTGACCCTTTAATCTATTCTTGGTAACAGCACAGAAAGTAGATCCTGTAAACCTTCAGAAAGAAGTGAAGCAACTATGGAACATATTTCGTAATACACCAAGACATTCTAGCGAGAAAGAGTAATACATGGATCATTTGGTTATTTTTATGTAAATGTGGGATGCTTTTTTTCAATTATAATGCTGGGACATGACTTAACAAAGTTTGGGAAGTTTTGAAAAGTTTGAGAATTAATGGAGCACTATCACAAAAAATGGCCCAATGATAAAAATTCATATAAATTTGATGGATGGCGGGGGGACAGGTGAACTTTACACCCAGCATCAAAAATATCCAGCCAGGCTTGTTTTTCTTTATTTTAATGGAAGGAAAAGGACATCTGGAGTGATAGGCTGTCACTCATCATAGACCAAACCTGTCTCCGCTGGATTTTATTCCTACCATTAGAAAATAAACCACAAGCTCGGGGGGAGTTTTGTTCAATTCATGTGTATAATTTACCCCTTCTCTCATTAGCTGAAGTGTGTGTATGTATTTTTTATATTGCACAATTTCGCGATAAGGCTCGTTTAATGAGCTGGGCATAGGGACATCTAGCTGAATCAGGGATAAACATGTTAACGTTTTGGAAAGATGGGAGAGGTCTCCATGTTCCAGGTATCAACTGCCCAGGCACCCAGTTTGAGACAAGCTGCGTGGAAAGTGTATGGAGCAGGGAAAGTTAGGGATAACACAACTAGAAGATTATGAGTTGGGAGAAGTTGGAAAGGTCTCCTTGTACCAGGAGCCACCTGCCAAGCCAGCCACTTGTCTGCACTTGGATGAGTCTTGGTACAAGGAACATGTATAGATTAGAACTAAAGTTAAGAGATTGTCCCGGCATAGCATTAAAAAAGGTTATGATTACATTGTAGCCAGTATGGTGTCCTGTTCTCTAAAATGTAATTTTTTCAGAGATCAGGTCCTGCAGTGTGCACATGATTTTTTGGGTCCCATTCCTCTAACTATTCTGCATCCACCATCCATATGTGTCAGGGGCAAGTCAGCAATGCTTTTTTTTTTCTGCCTTTGACCCTATTTTGGAAATCTAGCCTTACTTCCTGTCTGGTCACCAGAGGCACATTTTTTTTAAGAGAAAATTCTTGTGTGTCATCGGGTGACAATATTATCACAATAAATGGATTTGGTGCCCTTTTCTCTAAAATGTAATTTTTTCAGAGATCAGGTCCTGCAGTGTGCACATCACTGGGGATTTTTTTTGCGCTCTCCTCCTAACTGTTCTGCATCTGCTGTACATAAGGTGTCAGGGGCAAGTCAGGAACTGGTTCTTAGAGACCAATATCGTTCAGAGCACTGGATCCTAAGGAAGTGGGATCAGTTAGCAACAAATCCTTCTGAAGGTTCAGAGTTGGGAGAGGTAGGAGAGATCATGGCATAGTAGAGGTTCAAACAGAGGTGAGAGAAAGTAGGTGAATATAAGCTTTTATTTTTTTGTGCCCAGTTTCTAACTTTAGGGTTAAAGATGACACAAGTGAAGTTTAAAGGTGGGAAGATGATAAGGATCTCCTTTTACCAGGAATCATTTCAAGGCATCTCTTAACACGGTACCAAAACCCACAGTTTTAACTAGTATCCTTTGAATTGCTCCTCCATGAAGAGGACCTTTTGCCAATTTTTAGTGCTCCTGCTTTACTCTAATCCCCAGATAATGGCCCCTGTTTTAGCTGTAAAGCTCCGCCTCTTCCATTCATTGCCATTGTTGTGTGATTGCCACACCAATGTAATGACTGATCGTCTGCTATCTCACAGAGAGGGAGAGCAAATAAAAACTGTTCCAGGGTGATTTGAAAAGCCCAAATATCCATTTCTGGTTCTACACCTGAAGAAGGGAATATCAGCAGGGGCTTTGGCCAGATGTATTTCACAAGTTCATTGGGTTTCGGTCCGTAAGTCATAGTTCCATGGAAGCCATTAGAGAAAATTAGGGATAACACAACCTGAAAACTAAGAACTGAGGGAGCTGGAAGAGATATCCTTGTATCAACAGCTACCTCAGTAGCAGTTGAAAGAGCATTGGTGCCAAGCAAGTGTATAAAGTAGGGTCAGTTGGGAGAGGTGGGAAAGATCTTGAAAAACATAGTAATGACACTGTAGAGTTTAACAGTCAAAGTAGAGATGACTCTGGACTTTCTGCAATATCTAATTCTAATAATTGTGTATCTTAAAAATGAATCCACTTGCAGTACGATCCCCTGCAGCCCAAAGGCATGACTCACCTTGTTTTTTGTGCACCTGCTCCTATCCCAGATGGCTGCTCCCTGGCTTCTGTGTCTGTAAGCACAGAAGTCGAGTAATATGGCTGGTGGAAGGTGAGCTAGGGATATATTTTTGGATTTTTGGGTTTTGAAACCCTTTAAATATAGTAGATTTTATGAAAATGGACTGCTGTATGCACTCTACTAAGCTTCGTTTTCTTATACTTATATTTCCACGACAGACTCTATCAACTGCTTCAGATGCCCATGGGATCAATGGCCAAATAGCCAAAAATCAAGCTGCATCCCAAAACCAATGGAGTTCCTCTCTTATGAAGATGTGCTGGGATCTTCTTTAGCAACTGCCAGTCTGATATCAGTTCTTATCCCTGCTTCTATTTTGTGGCTTTTTATCCATCATAACAACACACCTATAGTAAAGGCCAATAATTACTCCCTCAGTTGTCTACTACTGATCTCCTTGTGCCTTTGCTTCCTTTCCTCGTTAGGATTTATTGGTTATCCTCAACCTGAGAAATGTCTCTTACGCCAGGTATCTTTTGGGCTGGCTTTTAGTCTCTGTGTCTCTTGTATATTGGCCAAGACTTGCATGGTGGTCTTTGCCTTTATGGCCACCAAACCAGGCAGCAAACTCAAGAAATGGACGAGACTTCGAGTGTCCTACACAATTATTTTTACCTGCTTCATGATAGATTTTATTTTGAGTGCCTTTTGGCTGTTCCTTGCTCCTCCATTTCCTCAATACAACATTGAAACCAAACCTGGAATCATCATCGTCGACTGTAATGAGGGCTCATCAACAGCATTCTGGACCATGCTGGGATATCTTTTTCTTTTGGCCACTATTAGCTTCATTGTGGCTTTTTTGGCTCGTAGACTTCCTGACAGCTTCAATGAGGCCCAGTTCATTACATTCAGTATGCTGGCCTTTCTCAGTGTCTGGATATCTTATATCCCAGCATCCCTCAGTGCTCAGGGCAAGTATACTGTGGCCATGGAGATCTTTGCCATCTTGGCCTCTAGTTGGGCTCTCGTCATCTGCATGTTCTTTCCTAAATGTTTCATCATATTGTTCAGACCAGATATGAACACAAGAGAATTTCTAATGAGGAGAGAAAGACATTAGCAATGTTAGAAACAGGACACTAAAGACCAGGGGTGTCATACCCCTTACTCAAGGGCCACCACCAGCTCATGTTTTGTGGATTTCCATGCAGGCAACTGTGTCTGAGCACTACTTACCCTACCTGTGCACCTGTGTGTTCTACAAAACATGGTGTGTTGGTGGTCCTTGAGGAGAGAGCTTGACACCCCTGTTATATAGAATGCCTAAAACATGGATGTATTTTTGAACAAAGAGTAATATGATATCCCATTACAATGTTTTTTTTTCTGCCTTTGACCCAATTACTTCCTGTCTGGAGACCAGAGACACACGTTTTTTAAAAGAGAAAATCTTTGTGTGTCATCGGGTCTTGAAGATGTTGACAATGTTATCACAATATATGAATTTTATTAGATCCATATTAAAGCTAGAGGCGGCGGCAGATGGTTGTCTTCTTTTATACATGATTTTATGGATTCTTTGGATCTGACCAGGTCTAACGTTCTGGGGTTGGTGAGAGCCACCTATGTTTCTTAAAGCTTGTTTTAATTGTAAGTACATTTCTTTAGGATTAAAGCTCCATTTATAAAACAATATCACGCTAGGTGCGTTATTTCTTTTTCCCTTGCATATATGATTGCATTACTGTTGCAATTACCCCTGGGATAATATATATTTGATATATATTATATATAATATTTGAGGGATATTGCCCTGACGTCAGATTACCTGTTTTGAATGACTACAAGTTTATTAACTGCACGAGAGTTTGAAGCCATTATTAGGAATTTTATCATTTGATTGACATGCCTACTTTACATTGAAGTCTGGTAAGAGTCCTAACTACCTGGTGGAGGATACACTGGTGCCTTCAGACTCAAGTGCATGCATTTTGGGATCGATGTTCTCGGTTCACCAACATTGTTTCACCACAGGGGAGCTCTGTGCCTGCATAACACTATTTTATCTGACTCTCTGGATTGAGGAGTTTGCACGTTGAGCGCCCGTCCTGCTAATTTTATTAAGAACTTTTTAAAGAATTCTCATAGGTTTAAGTTTACTTAGCGCAGTATTTATTCAAAATTTTCCTATTAAAGCTAGCATGACTATAAAGTGTAGAACAAGATCCAAGTTACAGAGAAGCTACATTATGATGTGTTTTGGGCAAAACTCTTCCTTAATTATATAGATACTTTCCTCCAGCACGCCTGTCTCTAAATATCCAGGCCTTTAGTGGTACCTCCTTAAAACTGTCTGCAAATCAGATACAGCACAAAGGATGGGACATCTGAGGCACCCAGTGCATATCGGATAGGAAAGCCATTGAAGATAGTACTCTTCTTTGTAAAAGAGAGGGTACCCCCAGAGCTCCCCCAAGGCTTAAACCTACCTAGCATTGCTATAGATAGATTATATAATGGAAATGACTAGGGATGAGCGAACTGGTTCGGACGAACCGGAATTCGCTCCGAATTTCAGGGAAAATTCGATTCGGCACGAACCCGAATTTAATTTTTTTGGTTCGTGCCGATCGAATTTTCCCTGATCTAAAAAAAAAAAAATGCCGGCATGGTGGGAGCAGGCAGGCCGGCTGCGCTGTCAGCGGGCGGCGGAAGCCGGCCCGCTGACAGCGCAGCCGGCCTGCCCGCTCCCACCATGCCGGCATTTTTTTAAAAAGCAAACACTTACCTGCATGGTCGGAGCGTGGAGGCCGGCGCCATGGTCGGAGCGTGGAGGCCGGCGCCATGGTCGGAGCAGGGAGGCCGGCGCCATGGTCGGAGCGTGGAGGCCGGCGCCGCTCTCAGGCGCCCTCTGATGACGCGCCCTCTGATGACGCGTCCTCTGATGACAGCTGAGAGCGGCGCCGGAGCTTCCGCCGCCCGCTGACAGCGTAGCCAGCCTGCCCGCTCCCACCATGCCGGCATTTTTTTTTCAGATGAGCGATTCGTGAAAGTTCGATTCGGGCGAACCCGAATTTCTTGGGGAAATTCGGCGAATCGCCCGAATCGAACTTTCAAGAAGTTCGCTCATCTCTAGAAATGACTTTCAAACAGGTGTCAGTCCTAGCCTATACACCCATCCGTGATGAAACCAACAGTCTCCAACTTAGTGCCTTATCGGGGCCCTTGTAAAATTAAAGTGGACCAAAACCCAGGATTTTGACTATCCTGGGTTTTCGTCCTTTCCCCCAGGGCACCCCGATCGGGGGGTGACCCACTTTGCGAAACCCCCCAGATCTCCGATGCCAACCCGCCTTATCCCGGTCCTATGCATCGCTTGTAGGCCTCCAAGAGCTGGGTTGGACGTGAAAGTGTCGGCCTCCCTACCCATCATACCCTATTTCTGCAGACTCTGCTGTGTGATTAAGCAAAGGTGCTGTCAGTTTAGGTAGTTTATTTAAAGTGGACCTTCAGCATCATTTAATGTAAAGCCCAAACCCCTAAAAAACTATTCCCCGGCATCTAAATTTTACGTTCTTAGTCACTTACTTTTTAATCTTTCACCCGCTGGACTGCAACTCTGTTCAGCACTCTAGGATATGGGTTTCACCATCTTGGCTCAGTAGCATCACATACTGAGGAGAGGAGAGGGGTCAAAAGCGCAGGGGGGGTGGGTTATAGCTGTGCTTTGCAGACGGAGCAGAGCTGGGGTCAGGAGAAGGACAGCAATCCCAGAATGCAGAGTGTCACAATCAGAAGACACTTCCTGTTTGCAGGCAGTCTGACACTCTGTGGGCCGCCATCTTGGATGCTTAAAGACACAGAAAATGCAGTAGATGCAGGTAGGATGATTTTTAATGTGAGCAACTGTATTTACAGGGTGGGGGAAACATACAAGATAGGCTCTTATTCAGGGTGAAGGTCCGGATTAATGTGGGCAATCTGTAGGTACAGGGGGGGCATACAAGATAGGCTCTTATTCAGGGTGAAGGTCCAGATTAATGTGAGCAATCTGTATGTACAGGGTGGGGGAAACATATAAGATTGGCTTTTATTCAGGGTGAAGGTCCGGATTAATGTGGGCAATCTGTATGTACAGGGTGGGGGAAACATATAAGATAGGCTCTTATTCAGGGTGAAGTTCCGGATTAATGTGGGCAATCTGTATGTACAGGGGGGGGGGGCATACAAGATAGGCTCTTATTCGGGGTGAGGGTCCGATTAATGTGGGCAATCTGTATGTACAGGGGGGAAACATATAAGATAGACTATTATTCAGGGTAAAGGTCCAGATTAATGTGGGCAATCTGTATGTACGGGGGGGGGGGGGGGGCATATAGGATAGGCTCTTATTCAGGGTTAAGGTCTGGATTAATGTGGGCAATCTGTATGTACGGGGGGGGGACATATAAGATCTTATTCAGGGTGAAGGTCCGGTTTAAGTTATCTCTGTCCCACCCCCTAATTATTGTTTACATTTAAGGGACACTGTCAAGTCACGTGGCTCACATGGACTAATCATATGCATTATGTGAATGCACATCATGCAAGTTAATCAACAGCACATTTCCAGACCAGCTTGAACCTTGTAATCACATTAATAACCCATTATACTCCGAGTCTGTTACACAATAAATTGGTAACAATTGTGTAGTCCATATATTCGCACACAGATCTGAATCTTTCACTGTATGTTGTATTCTGACTTTTACATACTTACCAGCAATGTTTCACCGCTGCATGAGCACTGTGGCAGCGATACCTGCATCCTGTGAACTCGTAGTCGATGGCTGTCCCAGAAGCCAGCGCTCTTCCCGTACTGACCGGAAATGCTCTAACTATTGGACAGTAAACGTCTCCGTGGGTAATACGCTACCACTTTCTTTGTTAGCGTCGGAAAAACGCACGCCAGGCCTTTTAAGGCAATTCGGCGGCTTCATGTTCTGAGTCGATCCAGATATGAGGAAGAAAGGCGGGTTTGGACCATTCCCCTGGCCAAATATTTTTTTCTCTGTCTGGAACTCAGAACAGTATGACCTCGCCGATATGAAACATTTTAATCATTTGTATAAAAATATATCAATTTTTATTATGAACTTTAAAACCAATATATGTAACAATCAAACATATATCTCACATACATAATGAAAATACATTGATAAAGGTCCCATAGTGGCGCTTCCAATAATTCATGGGGGCAAACTAATTTCGCCTTGACTGGCTTCTTCAGTGCCCTTTAAAGCCGAGGACCCCAACTATGTATTACATAGAAGATTTATGATAAATAACATTGAATAGCATTTGCATAAGTCTGACATAATTTTTAAACATTAGATATCTGTATGTGACATGTAGTTGCTCCCAAGGGTCAGTTTCCCGTTTAGAAGGTTAAAATACATAGTGGATAAATTGATGTCTTCGGCTGTGTTGTAAGATGGATTTTGCCAGAAGGGCTACATTCAGTATGCATTGCAGATGTCTCTAGCTGCTTTGGGTAAAAAATGTGCCTGCCAGTGCATTTATATTTAGAGGAGATATATCGGTCCAGATATACGGTACATCTAGGCAGTTGTGGCCTAGAGGTAAGGGAGCGGACTTGTGACTTGTGACTGGAGGGTGGCAGGTTCGAATCCTGGGACATGACTGAAGTGCTCTTGAGCAAGGCACCTAACCCCCCAGCTGCTCCCCGGGTGCCATAATTAGGGCAGCCCAGCGCTCCAGGCATGTGTACACTCAATGCACGGATGGGTTAAATGCGAAGGATGAATTCCTAAGCATACAATGGCCATCTTTGCATTAGCAATTAAAATTAAAAATTAAGCACAGCAATCCATCAGACATGTTTCATGTGGACCTATAATAGTGATATTTATGAAAAATATAGGAATTACTGACGTTAAATGTCCACTGAATTTCAGTTGGCTCCTGAGCTCTGGCACTGATGAAGATTTTTGAAACTTGTACAAGTCTGCCACAGTAAGGTGCGGTTCTGTATTTTCAAATAACAACACTGTGCAATGGTTTGTTTTTAACCGAGTGATTTTATATTATGTGGAAATGTTTGTTACATTGTATTGTGTTTTTTTACATGATATTGAAGGCAGAAAGATGATTATTTCTGTAATGGAGTGTATAGCGAGGTCAATGGCAGGGCCGGCGTCAGCACTCGGCAAGCCCGGTCAGCTGCCGAGGGCCCCACCCATCAGGGGGGCCCACTGACAGCTGGCACAATGTGGAACTGCACACACTTCTCTGTCTCTTCAGCTCTGCCCCATTGGTTGAATGTCACCTCTGTCTCATCCATCCCTATCCCCTGAGCCCTGACCCATTCATTCATATTCATTGAGCCCTGACCCATATTTCCCTATCCACTCAGCTATTCCCCATTCATCCCTATCCCTTGAGCCCTGACCCATCTTTCCCTATCCACTCAGCCTTGCCCCATCCATCTCTATCCCCTGAGCTCTGACCAAAAATACTGTTCGCAAATGTCTCCAAGCTCTGAGGTTGGGTGAAACGTAGAACTGTTGGCTGAAGTAGCTCCCCTTGGGGCAAGTCTACATGGTGGCCCTGGAGCATTGTTAGTGAAGGGGATGCTGCAAGCCTTCTGAGCAGCGCTGTTATTTTTGTCTGACCTGCCAAATTCAACTGTATACATACGGCACAGCAGCTCTATGACAGGATCAGGAACGTTGTGTACATTGATCAGCCCTACAACCCTGTATGCAACAAATGTGTTCACAATTATGTACTTTGCTAAGGGGCCATCTGTGAAACCAAAATGTTGCATGTAAATTTGTGCATAAAAAAATAAAATGTGTGGAACGTCAAAAGAGTGAAGAGCCAGTGGACTTCTGTTATATGGTTTTGATGATGAATGGTGCCATTCTTTCACCACTGATGCCCCTTATTCAAGGAAAACAGCTTGACAACTTCACCTTGGACATTTACAGCTTAATAATTGATGACCCTACAGACAGTGGCTAAAACCTGTACAACATATACTTGATCTACAGTACAGTAAGTGTCGTTATGGAAAGGCTGCTGGCTAGGAGCTTGCATAGTAAGGAATGCATACCCACTATGGATGCCAGGTATATCAGATATTCAGGGCCAGAGTCCATTGGGCCAGCAACGAAGCTATTGGTGGCAGTGCCCCCCCCCCGCCCCTGGCCAGCCAAGGCCACCATAGCGCAGGACGGAGATTCTAGAGCAGCAAAGCCGCTGTCACAAATGCTACAGTGATGGGTGTGCGCAGAGCTGTTAAATCTGTATTAACATGGCCGACCCAATTTCTCAGCTCTCCCAGTGTGATCCACTCGAGCTTCTGCTTCCAGGAGCTCACCTAAGGTGTGCGGATCCGAGCGTGCTGGTGGCTGTATCACCGCTTCCCAGGGAGTGTGCCACGCTGGCCATTCACAATGCCTGGCACGGGCACGCGCCCTGCTAGAGGGTCAGCAGGGATGTGGCCGTTGCTCACGCATGCCCCGTTGGACCAGGAAAGAAGTTGAGTTTATGGGCGACCTGCACGGTTTCTGAATGCCCCGGGAGGAGGGAATCAATTGGCCCAGTAATTGTATAGATTTCTGGGTCGGTTTTGGTCCACTTTAAAGAACATACACCCTAAATAAATAATGCCAAAAGAGGGCATGAGAGATGATTGTGTGGAACTAGAGTAACAAATGCAAGTAGAGGGACATGAGAGGACATTTCAATGTTTTAAGGCAATGTAACTTAACCAGAGCTATTAAACAATATGAGAATAGAAAAAAGAAAAAAAGAAATAAAAAAGGGGGGAGAGGTAAAAGGGAGGAAGATACACCACAAACCACCAAAAAAATCTCATCTAGTTAAAGCTACTCTGTCTTAGAATAAAGAAAAAAGAGATAAAAATTGGGGAGAAGTAAAATGGAGAAAGATACACCACAAACCACAAAAAAACCTCATCTAGTTAAAGCTACTCTGTCTTACAAAAAAGAAATAAAAAAGGGGAGAGAAGTAAAATGGAGGAAGATACACCACAAACCACCAAAATAATCTCATCAAGTTAAAGCTACTCTGTCTTAGAATAAAGAAAAAAGAAATAAAAAAGGGGGGGAGAAGTAAAATGGAAGAAGATACATGTCTAGTAGCAATCAAGATATAATGTATTTAAATTCTTTTTATTGCAACCAACAGGCTGTGATGCTACCGAAAGGTGGAACCCTGATTGGGGAGATGAACAGGCTCACTCACCTCTCAACGTGAAGCCTGAAAATAAAGAAGCAACCAATCTTCACTAGCGCCCCCTTCTGGGGGATAGACCGGGCTGAAGGAAGGGCCCAGGTCAGGTGACCAACAAGTCTGTGGGCAACAGACAGACCAGAGCTGGAACACTAAAAAGTTCAGGCAACTCCTATTTGAGAGTCAGGCCAAGGTCGTGGGCAGGTAGATCAGGATAGAAGTTAAGCAGCAGACCAAGGCCGTGGGCAGGCAGATCAGGATAGAAGATAAGCAGCCGACTAAGGTGGTGGGCAGGCAGATCAGGGTAGAAGATAAGCAGCCGACTAAGGTGGTGGGCAAGCAAATCAGTATAGAAGTTAAGCAGCAGGCCAAGGTCCTGGGCAGGCAGATCAGGATAGAAGCTAAGCAGCAGGCCAAGGTCGTGGGCAGGTGGATCAGGATAGAAGTAAAGCAGCAGGCCAAGGTCGTGGGCAGGTAGATCAGGATAGAAGTTAAGCAGCAGGCCAAGATCGTGAACAGGCAGATCAGGATAGAATTTAAGCAGCATGCCAAGGCAGATCAGGATAGATGTTAAGCAGCAGACCAAGGTCGTGGGCGGGTAGATAGAAGTTAAGCAGCAGGCCAAGGCCGTGGGCAGGCAGATCAGGATAGAAGTTAAGCAGCAGACCAAGGTCATGGGCAGGCAGATCAGGGTGGAAGATAAGCAGCCGACTAAGGTGGTGGGAAAGCAAATCAGTATAGAAGTTAAGCAGCAGGCCAAGGTCCTGGGCAGGCAGATCAGGATAGAAGCTAAGCAGCAGGCCAAGGTCGTGGGCAGGTGGATCAGGATAGAAGTAAAGCAACAGGCCAAGGTCGTGGGCAGGTAGATCAGGATAGAAGTTAAGCAGCAGGCCAAGGACATGGGCAAGTAGATCAACAGTGAGAGGTGGGCCGAGGTTGTCACGGAGATCAGAATCGGAGTCAAAGAACAAGCTGGATCATACACAGGAAGGAGCATGCACATACCCAAATGGGAGTAAACACATTCGCAAAGGTGCGCTCATCAGAAAAGACATGATGAATCACCTTGGACATGCTCGCATGCCCATAGGCCTAGGCATGTTAGTGCCCATATGCAAATGCACAGGGAATTTGGGAACCCTCTGCTGGTTAGATAAAAAGGTGCCTGGATGACTAATGATGACTTTTTGACCTTCTGACTGAATATGTCAGATTGGGATTTTAAAAATAAATATTTTTCCCCCAAAATCTCTTGTATTCAATTGTATAGTAAATTTAACCAGAGCAACGCCCGTTTTTTCTCTAACGAGTGTTGGTGCTGCTGTCTACTGATCACAATAAGCTCAGGGGGGCATCCAAAATGCTAACTGCACAGAAAACTCGTAATACTCACCTTCATTATGAGCCAGTGCCAGGCAAGGAGTCTCGCGATTGGCCGCTGGGTGGTCATGTGTGCAGGCTTTGCCAGTGGCCAGCACTGAGGACACGACTACACAACACGACTACTGAGTATTACGAGAGTTCTGTGCAGTTAGCTGCGAGGGGGGCTCCAGCATTCTGGATGCCCCCCCCCAAGCTTCTTGTGACAGCGGGACCAACACCCGTTAAAGCAAAAAACGGTGTTGGTCCGGTTTAATAATCGCCCCACACTGTGGCTCTTTTTGTCACCATTTATTTTTTTTATTTTTTTAGGAAATTTGAAATGCAAATGCCTCATCTGCAGAATACTAAGGAATAACAATAAGCCGGAGAGTGGATTTGACTGAAGATGCCCCCTGAGAATGTAACGTTAAGCTCTAGGGTAAAGTTGTCATTATCATTCAATTATGTTGTAGGAAATATCTGTAGGATGAGCTGGGTAAATATAAGCTGTGTACTATAAAAACAGAGCTAGAGACTAATAGTAAGACCAGTCATACTGCAAGTATTCCATCACAATATACAAACTATGGTATATGGCAAATCCAGCCATATACATCCTAATATTGATGGTTGCTCCTTATTCTGCTTGTGTCAAGACTGCTTTTTAAAAGATCTGGGAGCTGATTGATCTGCTATTTGTGTCTTCATTATATTCAAAAGCCACCCGAGCTCTATGAATGATGGTTTCATTGACTTCATCCCCAGCTACACCTCATCATCAGTCATGACTACCACCATGAAGAATATCTACAACTGACTGAAGATTGAAGAACAACTCTATCTTTTCATTAAATCATCTGGTTGTCTTTGGAAGCAAATACAATAAATAAGTGATACAATATTAAAAGTAAGTTAAAATTAGCCTCTTGTGAGGAACTCACCTGCAACGGGTGGCCCTCTGCGAGCATCCTCTGTCTGGCATAGCGTTCCCCGGCTGACTGGTGCAGAGGAGCGTGCTCCTGGAAGCCAGTGGACGCGACAAGCCACCCTGGCTACCCCCCCTGCTCCTCTCCAGCTGGGCGGCTGCGCACCTCGCTGTCAGACGTAATGTCCCTGGAAGGCACTGCACTGTTGGTGGCAGGCAGTGCAGCCTCCACATCAGAAACTTGTCAAGGGCTGTACAGTCGTACTGAACAGAGGTGTCCAGCCCTTGGGATTAATACCAATCCTGTTTAGTCTCTTAGTACCACCAATCACGTCTTTTCTCCTACTACGTGCCTATTGGCCAGTCATTCCTTAAATAGCGTTTTTGCCCTGGCCTCAGTGCCTGTTATAGCTAGCTGTTAAGGGTGTGATTTATTCTTTGCTTATCTGTTTCCGACTTGGCTTTAATTGACCTTCCCAGTTTGCTGTCTGAACTGACCTCTGCTTGTCTGACTTTGAACCTGCCTGCCCCTTTTGGATAGTTTGCTACCTCTGAATTCCCGGCTTTACCCTTTGGCTATTCTCGACACCTCTCCTGTTTTACCCCTGTGTATAGACGCATCCTTGCACTGATTGCCTGTGTATGACCTTGACTATTGAACTTACCTTGTGGATCTTCCTTCTTCACCATAAGCTGACATCCTTTGTGCCTTTTAAGACCTGGGGGCAACCGTGTCTGCTGAGGTGTATAAAGCATCCCGGCAAACGGGGGTTTGATTATAGGCGGAAGCAGCAGCGGAGATTGGGGGTTGTCAGCTTACAAAAGGCGGGCGTCCTGCAGGGCATTACACCTTTAGTAAAAAAATTATCTTGGGAGTGCAGAAATCCAAGGGACACACTGGGCAGTTAAATCAAAAAGTGGCAAAGAAACTAATAAAAATGTATTATAGTCGCATATGGAAGATTTAGGTAGAGATTTAGGTAGAAACAAACATCCTTCAAATTTAACTAAGTTATTGTCTATATTGTCTATTGTAGAAAGGCAAAACAAAAAGCAGACAACAGTTGCAGATTAAGCCATAGAGAATAAAAAAAATATGCAATCATAATATTAAAAATTATTGTGTTGTTGTTCTCTTGAAAAAATATATATATTGCCTTTTAATTCTGTTATCAGTGTCCCCATCCCAGAAGATTAACTAGGCTTACTGGCATCTGGGGCAAAGATTCAAAATGGCCCCCCACCTGATCTCAGGACCCCCTTTGGCTTCCCCCCTGGACTGGCTGCACCCAGGGCAAGTGCCCTTCTGCTCCCCCCTAGCTATGCCCCTGCCCCATCCCGAAAAAGCCTGAAAACTACATGACCAATCTCAGCGCTCGATTTTGCCAGGGATCCTAAGAGAAAGATTCCCCCATTTTTAAAAGCTAACCGGCAATAAGAATATACCCTCTGTGCTAGCAACAACAACCATTTTGTGAAAAATGGGCATTGCTCCGGTTTAAAATAAGATGTTAATTTGTAAAGGTTGAAGTTAGAGCATAACTTATGGATTGCGCTGCAGGTAAGAAGCTTTTTTTCTTTATCTAAGTGACCTAGCGGAGGTCGGGGATGGGGGTCTGCCACATCACATCTGCCCTATAAGATGCACAGGCATTTCCCCCAGCTTTTGGGGGGAAATAAGTGAGTCTTATAGGGCGAAACATACGGTAAGTGCGTCTTATATGGCGAACCATACAGTATTTAGTTTTTATCATTTTTGTTTTACTGCCTGAAAGTCAAAGTTTTAGGTGTTAATATCTAACATATTTGCTTTTTTTAGCAATTATAAATTCCTGTGACTTTCTGAATTACACCTTATTTTATCTCTTTCTGAAATGGCAGAGAAGGGGGACATTGTCATTACAGGTGACTTCAACATGCCTGATGTGGACTGGAATATCCCAAGTGCATCGACATGCAAGAGCAGGACTATATTAGAGGCACTTAATGGAGTGTCTCTAAAACAACTTGTGACATTGCCAACTAGAGGAGATAACATTCTGGACTTAGTTCTGACCAATGGGGATCTGGTGTCCGAGGTCAGGGTTGAAGAAAATCTGGGTTCCAGTGACCATCAATGCTTATGGTTCAGAATAAAAACAGACATTGTGCAATCACACACCAGAACCAAAGTGCTAGACTTTAGGAAGACAAACTTCAAGGAAATGGCAGAGTATGTAGAAAGAAAATTAGGTGAGTGGAACAGAGTAGCAGAAGTGAGTGCCCAGTGGTCACTATTAAAAATGGCCATCTTAAAGGCAACTAAGCAATATGTGAAACAAACTAGCAAGAATAAAAGGAAGAAGAAACCATTATGGTTTACTAGGGAAGTCAGCACTATCATAAACGATAAGAAGTCTGCCTATAAGAAGTATATAGTAAGTGGAAGTGTAGCTGACAGAGAGGCGTATAAAATTAAACAGAGGGAAGCAAAACTAATTATAAGGACTGCTAAAGGGCAAAAGGAGGAAGAAATGGCCAAATCTATGAAGAGGGGAGATAAAACCTTTTTTCGATATATTGGTGACAGAAAGAAGAAAAACAATGCAGTCTCAAAAATTAGAAATAGGGAAAATAAATATATTGACGGAAATAAGGCTGTGGCTGACCATCTGAATAGCTACTTTTGTTCGGTATTTTCAGATAGTAGCAGGCATGGTCATAGCACAACATCCAGCTGGGAGGGCACAGCTCCGGAGTTTCTGGAGGCTGATGTCTTAGCCGAGCTGGCACAGCTAAAGGTAAGTAAGGCGATGGGTCCAGATGGAATCCACCCCAGAGTTCTAAGGGAACTTAGGTTTGTGATTGCAGCCCCTCTGACTGATTTACTTAACCATTCCCTTTCAACTGGTGAGGTTCCAGATGATTGGAGAATGGCCAATGTCGTGCCAATCCATAAAAAGTGGAGTAGAGAAGAAGCCAGTAATTACAGGCCAGTTAGTTCAACATCTATAGTGGTCAAATTAATGGAAACACTCTTAAAAAAACAGATAATTTCCCATCTAAAAATGAATGACCTATTGGACCCAAAACAGCACGGCTTTACTGAGGGCAGATCATGTCAGACCAATCTTATTGATTTCTTTGACAATGTCACTAAAGTGTTAGATGAAGGTGGTGCTGTGGATATCGCCTATCTGGATTTTAGCAAAGCCTTTGACACTGTACCACATAAGGAGCTCATAGATAAGTTATTGAAGGTAGGACTCAATCCCTGGATAGTTCAGTGGATTTCCAGTTGGCTGAGGGATCGGTATCAGAGTGTGGTTGTAAATGGCGTGCAATCTGAACAAAGGCGAGTTACAAGTGGTGTGCCGCAGGGCTCTGTCCTGGACCCCATTCTTTTTAATATATTTGTAAGTGACATAGGAGAAGGCTTGGTAGGAAAAGTTTGTCTGTTTGCTGATGATACAAAGGTTAGTAATAGGGTGGATATTCCGGGAGGTGTCTGCAACATGGAAAATGATTTAGCTTTACTGGATAGATGGTCAAAACTGTGGAAACTAGAGTTTAATGTCTCTAAATGTAAAATCCTGCACTTGGGTAGAAGGAATCCCTGCTCTGAGTACCGTATGGGCAGCACTGTGTTAGCCAGGACCTCGGAGGAGAGAGATTTAGGGGTACTGATTACTGATAGCTGCAAGATGAGTGGACAGTGTAGCCAGGCAGTGGGAAAAGCAAGCAGGATGCTCGGCTGCATAGCTCGAGGCATCACCAGTAGGAAGAGGGAGGTTGTGATGCCGCTGTATAGAGCCCTGGTAAGGCCACAGCTAGAATACTGTGTGCAGTTCTGGAGACCTTACCTGCAAAAAGACATTATTCAAATAGAACGTGTCCAAAGGCGGGCAACGAAAATGGTGGAAGGACTTAAACTTAAAACTTATCAGGAGAGCCTTAAAGAACTTAATTTGTACAGTCTGGAGGAAAGAAGGGAGAGGGGGGACATGATTGAGACCTTTAAATATGTGAAGGGATTGAATAAGGTTCAGGAGGGAATTGTTTTTAAGAAGAAACTTACTGATAGAAGAAGGGCCCAACCTGAAGCTAGTCGGGGGGAAGATCAGGAGCAATGTTAGAAAATATTATTTTACAGAAAGAGTAGTAGATGCTTGGAACAAACTTCCAGCAGAGGTAGTTGAGAAATCAACAGTCACTGAATTTAAACATGCCTGGGATAAGCCTCCATCTATCCTAAGATAAAGAGAACATACAGTATACACATAAGATACAGAGAACATACAGTATATACATAAGGGCAGACTAGATGGACCGTATGGTCTCCTTCTGCCGTCAGCCTTCTATGTTTCTATGTTTCTATGAAAGCATGAACTGAGATTTATTTTCATTAAAGGAGCACTATCGCGAAAAATGGCCCAATGATAAAAATCCGTATAATTATGCTGGATGATGGGAGGAGGGGTCACTTATACACCTGGCATCAAGAAATATCCAGCCAGGCTTGTTTTTTTTATTTTAATGGAATGAAAAGGAAATCAGGGCTGATAGGTTCTGTCACCCCTGATAGGCTAAACCTGTCACCCCTGAATTTTATTCCTAACATGAGAGAATAAACCACAAGCCTGCCTGGAGTTTTATTCATTTCAGGTATATAAGTGACCCCTCCTCTCATTAGCCAACGTGTTTATATGGATTTTTTTAATAATTCACAATTTTGCAATTGTGTAGTTACTGAATCAAGGCCGTCATGTTTGGATTTTTGAAATAAAGCAGCTTTAAAAACTCAACTACAGTTAAAAACTTTAGTTCTTGGGTAACGTGGATGCTTTCTGAGATCCCGTTGTTGAGATTTACCAAGTCTTCCTCTCTGAAATGACGAAAGAGGAAGCTAATCTTACGGAAAAAAAAATCTGATCTAAAGATCTTATCGGGTCGCACTCAATACACCAAGCTAATCAAAATAATATAAGAATAATTAAAAATTAAGTATACCCAATCTATCACTCATGCGCCGGGATTAATTGTTATGTGCAAATGGAAGAATCTGAGGTTTTGATCTTGTCAATCAAAAGTCTAAATCCCACGCAATATCCGATTAAAATTTAACTTTAAAAATTACGACATATTAAACACAAAACTTTACAACCACATAAATAAAGGAATTATGAGATATAGAGTCTATGGTTGTAAAGTATTGTGTTTAATATGTTGATCGAAATTTTTAAAGTAAAATTTTAATTGATTATTCCACGGGATTGAGATTTTTAATCTTACGGAAAGCCAAGAGTTTTACTAGGACTGGATATCATTGGCCAGTAAACTCCATATCCAATGCTGTTCGCTACAGTGATTATATTTAATTCTAAACTACACCAGTAGAATTTTTGTTAAATGATCTCCAATGACTAAATAGAAAGTTAGTCAAAAAGTTTCCAACAAAACAATAAAGGTCACACTGGAATTAGACGCTCAGTATATCTGATTTTTTATTTTCAGGTTTTCTGCCATATCTGAATGATTTACCTGCATTTGTCAAATTATGAGCATTTTGCGTTCCACGCTTTGGCAAGTCACCCTGCTTTATAACATCCTAATGATCTATTGCATTGTTCATTGGTGTGAGCTGCCCACCTTGCCGCAGCTACTTGGGTTAACGAAGGCCGGGGATATTATGATAGGAGTCAACCTGGCACTGCACACAAATGAAATTTACCAAAAAGTTACATTTAACGCAAAACCACAGAAGACAACATGTACAATGTAAGTTCTGTGTCTTGAATGATTTCATTAGTTGATGCAGTTAGTACAAGCTGTGCTCACAAACACGGCTAAATGGCAAGCTATGGTTAGTAACATAAAAACATAGACAAGGATGACAGCAGAAGGAGACCATACGGTCCATCTAGTCTGCCCTTATGTGTATACTGTATGTTCTATTTATCTTATGTGTATACTGTATGTTCTCTATATCTTATGTGTATACTGTATGTTCTCTATATCTTATGTGTATACTGTATGTTCTCTATATCTTATGTGTATACTGTATGTTCTCTATATCTTATGTGTATACTGTATGTTCTCTGTATCTTATGTGTATACTGTATGTTCTCTGTATCTTATGTGTATACTGTATGTTCTCTGTATCTTATGTGTATACTGTATGTTCTCTATATCTTATGTGTATACTGTATGTTCTCTATATCTTATGTGTATACTGTATGTTCTCTATATCTTATGTGTATACTGTATGTACTCTTCATCTTAGGATAGATGGAGGCTTACCCCAGGCATGTGCTCATTCCCTTACTGACGATTTTTCAACTACCTCTGCTGGAAGTTTGTTCCCGGCATCTACTACTTTTTCTGTAAAATAATATTTTCTAACATTGCTCCTGATCTTACCTCCAAATAGCTTTACTTTGGGCCCCTTGTCCTATCATTAAGTTTCTTCTTAAAAACACTTCCCTCCTGAACCTTATTCCCTCCTGTCACATATATAAAGGTCTCCATCATGTCCCCCCTCTCCCTTCTTTCCTCCAGACTGTACAAATTAAGTTCTTTGAGTCTCTCCTTGCCGGCCTTTGGACACGTTCTATTGAATAATGTATTTTTGCAGGGGAGGTTTCCAGAACTGCACACAGTATTCTAGCTGTGGCCTCACCAGTGCTCTATACAGCGGCATCACAACCTCCCTCTTCCTACTGGTGATGCCTCGAGCTATGCAGCTGAGCATCCTGCTTGCTTTTTCCACTGCCTGGCTACACTGTCCAATCATCTTGCAGCTTTCAGTAATCAGTATCCCTAAATCTCTCTCCTCCGAGGTCCTGGATAACACAATGTTGCCCATACAGTGCTCAGAACGGGGATTCCTGCTACCCAAGTGCATGATTTTATATTTAGAGACATTAAATTCCAGGTTCCGCAGTTTTGACCATTTAACCAGTAAAGTTAAATAATTTTCCATGTTGCAGACACCATCAGCAGTGTCCACCCTATTACTAACTGTTGTATCATCAGCAAACAGGCTTTTCCAATGTTACATACAAACTGGGAGGCCGATTCATTAATAGCGGCAGGTAGCCTGTCTTGAGCGACTGTAGCGGCATTTTCAGAGCGCCCGCTAGTAGTCGCTGTGCTTGGCCATTGTTCGGTAATTGATAGCGACTCAGTCGGTTTGCCGTAATGTTGAATATTGGGTGAGGAGTCGCTATTTGACAGGTTCCGCGCTGTATGGGAGCGCATGATAGCGACTGGCACTAGCAACCGGCTCCCACCATATTCATTAAAAAATCACGCTCAAAAAATTGCGCTGTGAAATGCATGAACCCCAGAGCGCTGGCGGCGATGGGTTAAAAGTAGTTTTTAACCCCCAAACAACCATATTTTTGGAAACCAAAAAAAAAACAAGTTTTTTAAATAATTTTGTAATATGAATACATTAATATCAGACCTGTAATATTAATTCTGTACAATTTTTTTTTTTTATTTTTTTTCCCTAAAAAAAATTATCTAAAATGGCAGAAGTGGTCACAGAATTTTTCACATTAAAAAAAAAAAATTAAGAACAATTAATTATGAATATTTAAAGATTGTTCCATTGAAATGCATTGGAGAGCGCCAGGTAGCGAGAGGTCATACCTGTCGCTGTTCAAGGTCGGACACTGGCGCTGTGGGCTGAGGCTGGAATAATGATGAATGAGTGGCTATATGGCGCTATCTCAGTCGCTAAGCAGGATCGGCTTGATAAATGTGTGATTGTGGTGGGGAGCCGGCGTTCTCGTGGCGGGGCCCGTCATTACCGGCCGCTCACCAGTCGCTACCTGTCGCTATTCCTTCATAAATAAGGGCCTATGTAGCATAAGAGCAACAGAAAAAGGTCCAAGCAGTAGAAGCCAAAGTTAAACTAAATGGATTATCATTATTAAAAATAATTGGCATCTCTGATTTAGACTGAAGTCTTTACAAAATAATGTTTCCTGTATAGGTCTAAATATCAAAATACAACCTTTCTTTTTCTCCCTAAAGGTTTGGTGTTGAGTATTTTCAGGCCCTTCAGGCGATTATTTATGCAATTGGGGAGATCAACCAACATCCAGATATTCTCCCAAATATTACATTGGGTTTCCAGATGTATGACACCTGCAATAATCCTCATAATGAAATACAAGGAGCTTTACGATTCCTGACCCAGCAGACCACCGCAGACCTAAACAACCCGTGTAATTCAAGTCTATCCTTCCCTGCAGTTATTGGAAGCACTACCTCTGCAACATCAATAATCTTAGCTCATGTTTTGGGTACCTTCCATTACCCACAAGTAAGCAATGTTATTGAATTGGATGTGGAATACAATAGGTGTGCATAGCTGGTGAGGCTGGAGACTGGTTGAGTTGGGGAAGAACTGAAAAAATCTCCAAGTTTAATTTTCTTTATTAAACTAGGCAAGAGGTCCAGAAAGTGATGGGGGGGGGGGGGGGGGCGATGTCTAAGCACTGTATTGGAAAATAAGTTAGTAATCAGCCCTACTAATTTCCTAAGCCCAGGGAACTTCAAAAGCAGGAGTCAATGCCTTTAACAAGCCCGTCCTGGCTAGGAGTCCTGTAACAATACAGAATTGGTTCTTCAAGTCACCCAGGAAACTCTAGAACTCAAAGCCAATAAGTTAATAGAACATGAGATTAGGCAGGGAACAATAAAGTTAGTAATCTGCCCTACTAAGTTCCTAAGCCCAGGGAATTTCAGAAGCAGGAGTCAAATCAAAGTCAAGACAGCAATCTTAGGAAGAGATAGGGGAAGGGATGTCTAAGCATAGTGTTGGAAAATAATTGACCCTACCAAGTTCCTAAGCCTGCTATTGATCATTCATCTGATCGAACCGGACAATTGTACCCCACGTGTGTCACCGCAATTGTTCAACTGGCAACAAACTGCTGCAACAGTGTTCACCTCTAAATAATCCGCATACAACACTATCAGATCCAACAGATCAATCGACCCACAACCATTTCCAAGCAGGGGCGATCGACCATCTTAGGCAAGTAATGAAGCCAGGCTCTGCAGAAATAGTGTGAGCTTTTTAGATCCTTAATTCAGAGCATCAGCGACCCTCTGCTGTATTTTTATAATTTATTTAAACAAACAGAAAAACACAAATAGAACAAGAAAGATGGTGCAAGGTGATAAAAACAGGATTAACTATAAAACACTGTACAAATAATTTAGATAGCAATTACAAAATAAGAAGAGGTGAAAAATATAGAGTCTGTCTGGGCTGCGGTTTGTATCAGTCTTCTTCTCCTTAGATGTTAATAGGGAGCGTGTGTCACTATTGATGGTAAGATTAGAGTGTGTCTATGCCCATTCTAAAGCTCACCTTATTCCCTCTAACCAGGGGTCAGTTTCTGACCCCTCCTATGGGACACAGCGATTGGAGTCACCCACTGTTTGATTGGTGCAACTGAGATTCTCCATCTTTGGGCACCTGAAAGTTGGTCCATATGATATCCCCCCATCTGTCCTGGGATTCCAAAAGGAGGAGGGATGGAAGATATTCCATGGAAGGGGGGCAGGATAAGGACCTTGTCTCTGCTTTTTTATGGCTGGGTGGTTCTGATAACCTTCCCTCATTACTTTGTTTATGCTGCAGAGTTTATGAGGGGAGAAAGTCATTCCAGCCGACCCTGTGTGCATGCAGGAGGGTTTTATGGCAAGCAGGAGGGGGAAGAGTTATACAGAGCAGAGGGGTCAGCCAAGGTCTACATATATATAGATACATTAATTACCAGTTTGGTCACATGGGGAACTTCAAAAGCAGGAGTCAAATCAAAGTCAAGACAGCCATCTAAGAAAGAGATGGGAGAGGGGATGTCTAATCATTGTGTTGGAAAATAAATCACTTTTTGAAGTGGCTATTTCCACGTGGATGTGCCTTTAATGAGCCCTTTTATGTGGTCAGTCCTGGCTAAGAGTCCTGTAACTAAATACAGAATAAATGTCATCCAAGTCACCCAGGAATCTCTTGAGATCATAGCCAAAAGGTTAATACAAGATGAGATTAGGCTGGGCACAGTAACATACAATATAGTTAGTAATCGGCCCTATTAAGTTCCTAATCCTGGGGAACTTTAAAAGCAGGAGTCAAATGAAAGTCAAGACAGCCATCCATTTTCAAGGCAAAAAGAAGTCAATTGAGGGGATGTCAAGGTCAAGCTTGGGGTTTGTTTGGGCAGCTTTCCAAAAGCAACACTGAATAATAATCAGGGGCCATCAACAGCAAGAGGGACAGTATCTGCTGTTGTGCAGTTCACTTTTCCCATTATTACACATTTACATATACTTACATAGTTAATACGGTTGAAAAAAGACCCATGTCCATCAAGTTCAACCGAGGGTGTTCTGGGGAGGGCAAGTTGTTATTGTGTAAGAAGTTCTCTAAGTGATGAGAAAAATTCTTAAAGGGACTGCCTGGGTTCACAAAAACAACACATATCTGCCAACCTTCAGACTCGACCTAACTTCGTCCGGCAGGTTTAGCCAGCCAAGGTTTGGTGCTATCAGCTCCAAAGCTGAGTGCTCCTTCCAGGGGCCCCCTCCCCAGAGTAAACCTGACCGGTCTTCAATGATTTTCATGTAATGAAACTCCTTGAGGTCAATTAAAAAGGGAGCTTGCACCCTCATGACTGGAAGCGGATTTTGTCTACGGATTGTCTAAGCCAAGTCCTGCTGAGCGGATCCGAATGCACCGGCGGTCACATCCCCACTACCCTCTACCGGGAGTGCACCATTCCCAAATGCCAGGTGCAGACACATGCCCTGCTAAAGGCATAGCAGGGAGCCGCTTGCAATCGGGGGAGAAGGTGAGTTTACTGGGCGACCTGGGAGGTTTTTTCACAGCGGGCTATCCCGAATCTAAATGTCCCGGGGGGAGCGAGTATGCCTGTCCTGGAATCTCATAGACTTGGTCCACTTTAAACTTTAAATCATTAAAAGTATTGTCTGTCTGATTTATTCTAATAATGAAGATTACATATTTTGCAGATTAGTGGATTTTCAAGTGTCCCCATACTCAGCAACAGAAAAATGTTTCCCTCCTTCTTTAGGACCCTTACAAGTGATAAGGTTCAGTCAACGAGAATAGCGCAGCTTATTCTACACTTTGGTTGGACATGGGTTGGCTTTGTGGCAATGGACAATGATTATGGTTTGCTGGGAATCCAGCCAATCAAGGAGGCGATCATCAAAGCCGGAGCCTGTGTGGCCTTCACTGAATACATTCGCCTCAGTCAACCAGATTTCAATGCTCCCAACATAGTAAAGACCATTAAAGGCTCCAAAGCTGACGTTGTTATGGTCTTTTCAACAGGCGTCCACTTTGTTCCGGTTGTGAATGAGCTGGTGCAGCAGAATGTCACAGGGAAGACATTTATTGGAAATGCTGGTTGGACCAGATCTGCTGTGTTATCTTTAAGCAGTTACTTCCCAGTATTATCTGGTGCCCTTGGTTTCGCCAGTCACATTGTTCTCATTCCAGGACTGATAGAGTTGCTCAAGAAAATTCACCCTTCTTTGTCTGCTCAAGATGATTGGGTGAACCTCTACTGGGAGAAAATGTTTAACTGCAAATTTTCAAATAATACAAATCTCTATGGCCTTGGTTCCTCAGTAGGACAATGCACAGGGTCCGAAAATCTGGAGGACATTAAGAACAGCAATTCATTTCTCAGCAGCTTGCAGTATACCTATACTGTTTATAGTGGCGTATATGTGCTAGCCAAAGCTTTGGATGATCTAACACGTTGCGAGGCAGAAGAGGGGCCATTTATTGGAGGATCGTGTGCAACTATTTGGGATTTTAAACCATGGCAGGTAAATATTTAAATTAAGAGAAGGGAAATATTAGGTGTACAATAGAGAATAAAAATGGTGTACCTTACTGTAATGAACTCTAGCAATGGAATATTTTGAAGATAAAAATATGAGAATGAATAAATTGATTCAATAAAAAAAAAATATCTGCACCACTTTTAAGTGCCTTCAAGTGCCCTTTTTGTGCACTTCTTTGTATTTATGTGAATTTGATAACTGTGCGGCTAATTAGCTTGCACACAAATAATGCACATGACTTTTAGATGATGTGACAATGCCAATTTTATGCTTTACTATCACTTACTTTTTACATCGCCCCTAGACAGGTGTACAACGTACTGCAGCTTTCATTCAAAAAAGCAATGTAGGATGATTCCAAAAATAATATATATATATATATATATATATATATATATATATATTGCCCCTATATATCAAAATATAGAATCTATATATATATATATATATATATATATATATATATATATATATATTTGATCCCCCTCCTCGGACTACTAGCTAAGCTTACAAAGCATAGGGGCTGGGATCCCAATGGCAGCCACGGCAGTGGAGGGAGAAAGAGACATGGAAGGAGAAATTCCCTACATATCCCTCCCCTACAGCTCCACCTCTGTAGTATATAAGATTTCTCCAGAGACGGGCCCAGCACTAGTTTGGTGGGCCTCGAAGAAAGAAGGGAGACCTACGTCCATCCCAACTACAGATGAGAATGAAGCAGCTGCAAAAGCCACTCCATGGCAGGAAATAGATGACAACCACCGGACCAGAAGTAAGCCGCCGATCCGGTGGACCTAAAAAGAGGACACCTTCCGGCAGGGACAGATCAAAATTTCAAACATTGCCAACCCACCTGTTCTTGAGCAATGCATCTTACCCTCAACCACTTACCGAGGAGCTCACTGCTCCTGGGACATATTTGCACTGACTGCCCCTTAGTGTGTTTTACTAATGAGGTTTACTTGTGTGTTGTACACTGCATGGATGGGAAGAAAGCCCATGCATAAGCATGTAATGGTCATGTGAGCACATTATATGGTATTATAGAGCAGTGTTACCCAAGCCTCTCCTGGAGAACCACCAAAAGGTTTTTTGTGGATCTACAAAAATTGTTTATTTAGCACTGCAAGTAGCACTGCTACTTGACCTGTACATTTGTGAGTTGACCTACAAAACAAAGTCTGCTGGTGGCTCTGGGGAAAAGGGTTGGTGAACACTATTATAGAGCATAGTTAGGCTGCCTACTGCCTAATTTAAGCCCAGTTATAGAATGGGCTTCAGGCATATTCTCATGTGCTGTTATACCCCTGACAGACTCACATCTAACTGGTACACCAGGCAAATCTCTCGGCCATTATTGGCACCCAAGCTTATCCCGGGGCAGGGAGGTTGTTATACCACAGAGGGGGAGCCTCTGTGGAATTCCCCCATGTGACTAATGACATCACTGGAGGGGAGGGACATGGAATACGTTTCCCCAGGAATTATGTATTTAGTCACATGTGAGGATTCCACGGAGGCTCCTCCTGGGTGGTACAACAGCTCCCTGCCCTGGTGGGACATAATTATCTTGGCAGGAAGCCAAGGAAGGAGGAGGAGGAGGGAACTTTCTTCTCGTTACTTCCAGTACCAACAGGGCGGCTGCATTAGGGGCTCCTCTGCAAATAGCTCACAGCCTGCTGGACCTGGAGGGGACCTATGACCCGGCGGACTTACAGAGAGGACGCCACCCGGCAAGGGACAGATGAAGGAAAATTCAGCAATGGTGGGTTCTTTTTTTTATTAAAAAAATGTATTTTCTTATTTTTCTTTTGAACCCTTTGTCAACTGGTTTACCAGTTATATCAATTCACACTTTGCGGTGACCGGAGCTATTATATCCAGCATTCGGGCTCATCACTTATCATAATATATACCGTCCATGTGGGCTTAAAGGAGCACTATCGCGAAATTGTGTAATATTAAAAATTCATATAAACACTTTTGCTAATAAGGGGAGGGGTCACTTATATACCAGAACTGAATAAAACTCCTGCCAAGCTTGTGGTTTTCTTCCCCTGGTAGGAATACAATCTTGGGGTTACAGGTTTAGTCTATGAGGGGTGACAGAGTCTGTCACCCGAGATGTCCTCTTCCTTCCATTAAAATAAAAAAACAAGCCTGGTGCGCATGCGCGCGGACGAGTGATGGAGGTGTTCTAATCACGCTCCGCGCCCGCCGGACGAGAAAAAGGCTACAAGGCGGCGCATTGGACTCACCTGACGAGCGCAGACCGGCGGCGGACATCGGAGGTCCCCGGCGTGCAGTCGGGAGGTCGGAGGTGTGGACGCAGACCGAGGCGGGAGCGGTGGGCAAGAGGGGCGGCTGTCAGCACCAGACGGCGCCCTCCGTTACCCCAGTGCGCCGAGCTTCAGCCGAGGAACCGGAGCTTCTCTGCGTTGGAGGAGGAGGAGCGGTTCGTAGCCCAGACAGCGGCAGGCGGCTGACGGTCCAGGTTGGTGCCTGTTGCCCCCCTCGAGCGAGGAGCTGAGCGGGCGAAGAAGGGAGCCCCCTGCATCCTGTGGCGCAGTAAAGAGAAGAAGCACAGGTCACGTGACTCTCAGAAGGAGAAGGTCAGTCATAGACAACGCTTGTCACTGTTGTTGTGTGTGAAGCTAGGGGAGTGCAGCTGGGGGGCACCTGAATTTAGATGTGAGGTGGAAAGAGGCTACACAGATCCCAGCACAAAAGGGGAAGGCAGCTGTCAGCTTCATCTATAACAACAGGATGGCAGAGGGACTCTCAGCAATAGATATGAAGGCGATAGTAGATAGTGAAGCTTCCTTCCTAGCAAGTGAAGGTGAATCCCCTGTTCCATCACAGCTTCAAACTCCAGCCCCAGGAAACACTGACCTACTGCCTAAAATAGAACATCTGCTGCACTCTGCTTTAGCATCAAATACTAAACTTATTATGGAACACCTGTCAAGCGAGATAGCTAAAATATCCTGTAACCTCTCTGTCCTTGATAATAAAATGGGAGAGATTGCATCAAAGCAAGAAATGCAGGAAGCTGAGATCTTACAACTGAAGCGGGACAACCATATACTATGTTCAAAGATGGAGGACTATGAGAACAGAGATAGAAGGGCAAACCTGCGCTTCAGAGGGCTCCCAGAACACTTGGAAGACCCTAAAGCCGTTATCCTTGCGCTATGCCAAAATTTAACTCCAGAGATCCCGGTGGAACGTCTTGAATTAGACCGCGTTCACAGGTCGCTAGGCCCACGTAAAGCCCCTGAGGAACCGGCAAGAGACATTATCGCAAAGTTCCACTTTTTTGATAGCAAAGAGCAGATCCAGAAGACAGCCAGGAATGCTTCCAATCTTTTATTCCAAGGATATCAATACCAAGTGTTCTCAGACCTTTCCGTGACAACCTTAGCAAGAAGAAAAGAGTTACGGCCACTGCTAGCTATTCTGCGCGATAATGCTATTAAATATAAGTGGGGTTTTCCCTTCCGGATCACTTTCACCTTTAGGGGCAAAGCTTACACCGCTTTTACACCGGAAGATTTACAGCAACACATGTCGGAATTGAACCTTTCTAAACCCTCGGGTTCCAAGTCACAGAGACTCGCGGACGATTCGCCTAGACAACAGCGTGCAGGAAAGCGGCAAAAGCGCTGGACGTCCGCGGGAGGCGGCGGTTCTCGTCTGAATTTTGAAGACACCTGAACTCCTGAAGGAGTAATGTTTATATAGCCTGTTTTATTTATATCTGTAAAGTCCTACGAATCTTAATTGCCTTGACCACCTGGTTAAGTGTCCTTGCTCTAGTCTGCAAAGTTGACTTCCCTTTTTTATCCCCAAAGTTGTTAAGAGATTAGAATCTGCGTTTTTGTTCATGATTTCATGTTAACAAATTGGTCCCATGGTTACTATATTTTTTGTATGGCCTCGCAGGGCTGCGTTCAGCGCCATATTTATGTGAGATTAGTGCCCCTACTTGTCCGGCGGCATTCCCATGTCGCACTCCAGTGGAACCAATAGCTGGTGCTTCTTGGTTCTATTTTGGTTTTCTCAATTACCTACTTCTTACAACCCCCATAATTTTTCTATTACATTAGTTCAACTCTATTGGGTTTAGGTACCCCTTAAGTCCCTCCCTCAATAAACCTTTTTTTTTTTTTTTTGTGTTTACTGTCTGTAATTTTTCCTTCCCCCTCCCTACCTCTCCTCTTGTTTTCATTTCACCGTCCCTCCCTCCACCCTATCTGCCACAAGTGAAAACTGATAGTACTACCTAGCTCTCCGACATTTAACATGGCAAAGGTTCTCTCGTTAAATGTACAGGGATTTAACTCACCACATAAGCGAAGCAAGGCCTTTCATAAGATCAACTCTTTGAGGCCAGACATCTTATGTCTCCAGGAGACACATTTTTCAAGCTCCTCTAAGCCTAAATATTTAGATGATAAGTACCCTCAAATATTCTTATCGTGTGCTAATTCCAAACAGAAAGGGGTCCTCATAGGTTTTCGAAGGGGTTCCCAATTTCACTGTACATGGCAAAAGAGCGATCCTGAAGGTAGATATTTGATTCTTATAGGCGAATTGCAAGATGTGGAGGTGACAATTGCGTCTTATTACGCCCCGAATACGAACCAGCTACCTTTTTTGAAAGACTTTCTTGAGGAGGTAACATCAGTAGCGAAGGGATCTACTATAATATGCGGAGACTCCAATATGATACTGAACCCTCTACTTGATAGACAATCCTCCTCAAACCCAATAGCCAGTCCTCAGATGGTTCTGGCTTCAAAGTCATTTCGGAAATTGTTAGATTCATGTTCGGTGGCAGATTGTTGGCGAGAAGCTCACCCAGGCACTCAAAATTATACTCATTACTCGCATCCGCATGCAGTACATACTAGAATAGATCACATATTCTTATCGCTGTCAACTTTAGCTCAAATGAGGGACATTAAAATTGTTCCGATCCCTTGGTCTGATCACGACGGGCTTTTATTACATTTGAATTCTCTCCTTAGCAGGCCATCAAGCTTCTTGTGGTCGCTTAACTCCTCTCTGCTGTCAGACCCGGTCTTGGTTAGATCAATCGAGAAGTCATTGGTCGAATACTTCGACGCCAATGCAACTCCAGATGTGTCTACTACGATATGTTGGGAAGCGCATAAACCCACCATTAGGGGTAGATTGATTCAGTTGGCCTCTAAAAAGAAAAAAGAGAGGAACGCATATATAAACAAACTAGAAAAAGAGTATCTAGATTTAACGGAAAAGGCTAAAAGAAGATCCTCAAAGGAGATACGGTCGGAGCTAGATAGAGTAACCCGAGATCTCAATTTGGCACTAGCAGGCAAGGCAGAAAATTCAATTAGATGGCTTAAACATAAATTCTATTATAAGGCGAATAAACCGGACTCTTTGCTGGCTAAAAAACTAAAGACCCCTGAACAACATTATCGCCCGATTAGACTAAGAAGCGATAGAGGCAATATTACTAGCAACCCAACCAAGATAGTAGAACTATTTAGATCCCAACTATTAAAATTATACTCCAACCCGGGTCTCCTGAAGGAGGGAGCGATATCTAGCTTTCTGAATGAGACCTTACTTCCAACCATACCAGATCATTTTAGAGACTTACTGGACAAAGACTTTGACGTAGAGGAGGTAAAGAAAGTTATCAGTGGGCTGAAATTAAACAAACGACCGGGTCCTGATGGATTTACGGGAGCATATTATAAAACTTTTTGTCCGATCCTGGCCCCCAGATTGACGGCGGTATTTAACGCAATGCGGAAGGGCGAGCTCTTTACACAAGAATCACTTTACGCGTCCATTAGTATGATTCCAAAACCAGATACCGATCAGACGGTCTGGTCTAACTTTCGGCCGATATCTTTAATAAATGTGGATGTTAAAATATTTACCAAAGTTCTAGCAGACAGGTTGTCAGGACTTATGCCAGTGCTAATCCATAATGATCAGACCGGCTTCGTGACAGGGAGACAGGCGGGAGACAATATTAGGAAAGTGATCCAACTATCATATCTAGCCCGGATTAAAAATCAGCCGGCCATGCTTCTCTCATTAGATATCAGAAAAGCATTCGACTCTGTCTCATGGGACTATCTGTTTTGTTTATTGGACAAATGGGGCTTTGGGCCGAAGTTCTTAAATATTCTGAAAGCGATCTATAACTCCCCGGTCGCATTTGTCAAATATAATGGATATAGATCGGATCCCTTTCCTCTGGCCAGAGGGACGAGACAAGGTTGTCCTTTGTCTCCTCTACTGTTCGCCTTAGCTATGGAGCCGTTAGCACAGAAAATCAGAGACTCTTTGGATATTTCTGTTATAATGATGGAAGGAGAGCAACATAAACTTAGTTTATTCGCTGATGATGTCCTGTTAACAGTCACTAATCCGCTAATATCTATCCCGAATTTGTTACAGATTTTGAGCCGGTTTGCAGAGGCATCTGGTCTTCATGTGAATACAAATAAATCTAAGGCGCTAAATGTCAGCCTGTCTGCTGAACTTTGGGATCAATTGAAGTCTAATTACGATTTTAGTTGGGAAGATAGGGCCTTGAAATACCTGGGGATAGCCCTAACTAATCGATACGAGTCTCTATTCGCGGCGAACTACCTCCCCCTGCGTAGAAAATTTAACACTTTACTGACGCAATGGCAAGGGTCTTGGTTAGGGAAAATTGCAGCCGTAAAAATGACCCTACTCCCTAAATACCACCAACATATCTGAGAGAACTGCAGAGGCGAATCTCCTCATTTATTTGGAAGGGTAAGAAACAGAGGATTGCGAGTAAGATAATGACCAGATCTAAACAAACTGGAGGACTGGGAGTCCCGAGATTCAGCAAGTACTACCAAGCAGCGCAGATCTCTCAGCTTCTTGCTTACCATGCTTCCGAAGATATCCCTGGGTGGGTGCGTATCGAATCAGAGTTAATTAAACCCTTAATGATAAGTGATCTTCTCTGGCTTGTACCAAAAGCTAGAACGTTGATAAATAACCCAATACTGGTTCATTCCTTGAAAGTGTGGGATGACAACAAATTTTCAGGAAAATTGGCATCTCCTCATATGCCATTAACACCTTTATGGGATAATCTGATGTTCCCACCAGGAATTTTGGATAAGAATAGGTTTCGCAGATGGAGAGAGGCGGGGATTAGACGTGTCTCGGATTGCTACCAGGGGCCAGCTCTAGCTTCTTTCCAGCAACTTAGTGACAAATACAATCTCCCGCTGAAAGACATTTTTGGGTACCTTCAAGTAACGCATTTTATAAGATCTTTAATGAAAAGCTATCCCAAACTAGATAATCTCACTCGCTTCGAGCAACGGTGTAAACATGACCCAAGAGGCAAGAAAGCGATAGCAGACGTTTATCAGCTCTTGAATCAAAATCTTGAAGGGGGTCCCTTACCCTACAGGGATAAATGGGAGGGAGAACTTAAAAGCAAGAAATCCTGGGAAGCATGGCAGGCGATGTGGCGAGCGACGCTGGGTAAGAGAGCCTCAGTACAGGCTATTGAAGTAAATCTTAAAGTGGTGTTACGTTGGTATATGGTCCCAACACAGCTGCGATTTGTAGGAATAAGCTCTCAGGGATATTGTTTTCGTGGTTGCAATTCACCTGGCTCAAATTGTCATATCTGGTGGGAATGTGTGGTAGCTCGAGAATTCTGGTTAAAAATTTTTAAATTACTCAGCAAGCTGATTGAAGTGCATGTATCTCCCGATCCCTGGATTGCGCTCCTTAATGATCCTTTGCCTGGCAGCTCAGCGAATCAGAGACTTTTGTGTTATCATATATTTACATGCGCCAAGCTTGTCATTGCTAAGGCGTGGAAGACCCCCCAACTGAGCTTTGGGGAATTCAAAAATCGGGTGAACAATACTTTAACTATGGAAAAGATGACAGCGATTCATGAGGATAGGCTGGAGGAGTATTGGGAGGTGTGGGACCCCTGGATAAAGGTAGTCTTGCCTACCACGTTCGATAGGAACCTTCTAAGTGTCTGATGGGGTTTTTTTTTTTTTTTTTTTTTTTTAAATAGATCTTTCGGGAATCGCCAATTACACTCCTACCTCCCCATCTTTCCCTCCCTCTCCTTCCCAGTCCTTCCCTTCCCCCTCTCTCCTTCCCCCCATTTTTCCTTTCAGTTTATTAATTTATGTTATTTCTATATTTATTTTTCTCGCGGTCAAAGTTTAATTTTATGTGTTCAGATTTTATTAAGCGGACCCACTGTTGATTTAAAACCCTATTTTGAGGTTAGGTAACGTTGGTTATATGCCTATACGCTAATTGAATTTCGAATTTGTCCTTTTATAATGCTTTATTGATAATGTCGTTTTCTAGATATTTAGAATACTTGTTCTTGCTCTACTGTAGAGCCTATAAATGCTGCAATTGTGTTGTTTGCTGACAATAAGGTATAACAGGTCTAACGATGTTTTATGCTCAATATAAGAATATTGTTTGTTTTTCTTCTGTGCTGATTTATGCAATAATAAAAATCATTGAAGAAAAAAAAAAAACAAGCCTGGATGGATATTTCTCGATACTGGGTGTATAAGTGACCCCTCCTCCCTCCATCCAGCATATTTATATGGATTTTTATCATTGGGCCATTTTTTTGCGATAGTGATCCTTTAATACCAAATAGACAGGTCAAGGGCTATAAAAAAGAGAGCTGGAGTTTTCAGTAGCATCACCTTTTGGTACATAGGATGACCAGGTAGACAAGCTAGTGGTAGTTATTTGGTGCCTTGGTGCCATGATGATGTTCAGTGAGCAGCATGGCGGTTGTGAATCAGGTTTTTTATCAAATGAAATGTAAATACAAGTATTGTATTTTATCTATAGTATTGCTTTACAATCAACATATAATTGCTGTACTCGTACTGTATTTATATCTAGCTAACATATTATATTAGAAGAGCCAGGATGACCCTCAGCAATGGAGAAGAGATGTACTTTGATGAAAATGGAGAAGTACCATTTATCTACAGCATTGTGAACTGGCAGAAGGGCCCTGAAGAGACTGTGAAACAAGTTGAAGTTGGGACCTTTAGTACAGCGTTACCTCTTCAAAATGCTTTGTCTATAAACGCCAGTCTATTGTTGTGGTCAATGGCAAGTCACCAGGTGGGACCTCTGCACTATAGATTTTGGAAACCAATTGTTTTGCGCACACAATCTCAAGAGTTGCATAGGGGCCCTAAGGGGCCCTAAAGTATCCATACCTACAACTTTTCAGGGTGTGAAAGAGGAACTTTTGTTAAAATAGGCCACACCCCCTTTTCGAGGGATGGATAGGAGATTGTAGGTTGCAACAGTTACAACAATATAAACACTTGGAAGAGGCAAATGAATAATTTATTGATGCATATTTGCATGTTACACCTCAAAGAGGGACAAATATATGGGTATCCTGTGTGGCAAAATACATGCCCCCAGGTCAATGTATGACCCTAATGTACCCTTATTAGGCTGATTGCATACCACATAAGAGCATCTGAGTTAGCCATTTTTTATCCCCTATGGGTTGGTTTTACTGCCATCAAAAAGGAAGGCAGAATGTGCTCATCCAGTCAATATATAGCAGTCAAAGAGGTGCTAGAGGGGTGTGACCACACTCCATAGACATAGAAGAAATGTAACCCTCTGCACTACACTGTGAGTGTGCAGAGGGTTACATTTCTTTTTTTTTCTATGGGTTTTACCAACATCTAATGATCAGTTAGTACAACAATAAAACCCAAAAATGATGGGGTGGCACAGGAGTTTTGGAATCACTTGAGGGGTGTTGGTGTCAACCTCTCACGTACTCTTGCAGTGTCCCATATCAGTTCCTTAAAATAGTTCTAATTACTTAATTGAAGGACAGATTCAACTGCACAGCAAACTGGTCCTGCAGTACATTTCTATAGCAGCACCTCCAGTACCAACAGGGCGGCTGCATTAGCGGCTCCTCTGCAAGAAGTTGGCAGCCTGTTGGACCTGGAGGGAGCCTGCGACCCGGCGGACTTACAGAGAGGATGCCATGCAGCAGGGGACAGATGAAGGGAGATTCAGCAACGGTGAGTTATTTTTTTTTATTTTAAAAATGTATTTTCCTTTTTTTTCCTTATGAACTCTTTGTCAACTGGTTTAGCAGTTATATCAGTTCTCACTTTGTGGTGGCCGGAGCTATTATATCCGGCATTCAGAACCATAATGTATCATTATATATACCGACCAAGTGGGCTTAATGCCCAATAGAGATGTCAAGGGCAATAAAGAGCTGGATTAGATCCAAGGCCTTTAACTTGGTAGACTGGTTAGTAATAGAAAGTACCTTTTGGAACATAGGCATACCTCCCAAGTGTCCCTGATTTGGAGGGACTGTCCCTCTTTTGAGTCCATGTCCCCCTGCCCGTGGTTGTTCTCCTCTCTTCCTCTTTGAGGTTTAACAAGCATTTATTTGCCTATTCAAAGTGTTTGTATTGTTGTAACTGTTACATTCTATGTCTTATCCATCCCCTAATGAGGGGATGTGGCTTAATTTAACAATTGTCCCACTTTCCCACCCTAAAAAATCGGTAGGTATGCATAGGTTTGAAGGAAAGAAAGCAGGAATGTCTAGGCCCCCCTTTATCTTTATATTATTGTGTTCCCCCCGGAAATAAGATAGAGTCTATTAATTTTTGTTGCAAAAGATGAGCTAGGGCTTATTTTCAGAGGATGTCTTATTTTTTCATAGACAATCTACATTTGTTCTTCATTTCCATGTCAAAATTCATAGAGCTTCCGCAATCTTTCCGCCCATTCCCCCATGTTCCTGGATATAAAAATGTTAATATTTGCTATGGGAGCTACAGCGCCCATTGTGGACCTAGGGACAGATGAGCACTGCTTTGCTGTGTGCTTACAAGTCCCGACTCGTGGCTCCCCGACATTTGCCAATATGACACAGGGTATCACGTGACGCTTGTGTCATAATAGTGTGTCTGGGGTACCTGGTGCCCTGGGCAAGAAATGTCCCTGACCATGAGGGAGCCTCCTGATCCTGGTGCCCCAGGCAATTCCCTTATTTGCCCCCAGAACTGTAACTAAGCAGATTTTTGGGGGTAGGGCTTATATTTAAAGCATCCTCAAAAATCAAGAAAATTGGGGTAACACTGTTTCAATTCATAACCAATTCAAATAACCGTTAAAGATGAACTAATGTTGGATTTTTTTCTAATGAATTATCATAGGTCATAGTTTTGGGCATCTAGTGCAACAATAGAAAAAATGATGAGCTGTATCTTCACAGGTCCCTCATTCGGTCTGCAGTGAGAGCTGTCCCATGGGATTTAGGAAGGCCTCCATACAAGGACAACCTTCATGTTGCTTTGAATGTGTTTCCTGCCTACAAGGAGAGATCTCCAATCAATCTGGTAAGGCCATGGCGTCTACTTTACGAAAAGGGATGTTCCAATACCCGGTGGGCCGCACTGCTTTGGGGCCAGTTGGGCTGCTGCTTTTAACACCCACATTCAATCCCTGCCCCCTTAGTCTCCTTCTCAGCCTTCTGTACCCAGCCCCACTGTACCCACAAGCCAAGGAACCCCGCTTCCAATGCTATAGTCTCAGCTCCATGGTTTTGGGGGCCTCAGCAGGGATGTCCCAGGCCAGCCAGGGGCAGGTAAAATCCAGGGATACATAAAATAGACCAAAATAGCTTACGACAACTTTTGGAGCAGTTTTGTAGTTATTGAGAAAATCAGGGTTGGGTAAATATATGTTCAACAGATCAGGTTGGGGTACAGGCCAGTCTGCAACTGTGCTGAGTACCTGCTGATCTCTCAAGTACCACCAGTGGTACTTATTTAATAAACTCTAGGAGAAACCACCTGAAATTAGGGGGTAGGTGACAGGGATAGGGTGAAGCTCTAGTGGCCATTTTTCTTGTTGGCAATGTTCCCCATCAAGCTTACGTGAGATCACGGGCTTTCATAGGAGGGGAAAGGGAGACTATATAAGAGGGAGAAAAAAAGTGAGAAAAAAGGCTAGAAGTATGAGTGGGAAAGAAGCACCAGGCCTTCACACCAGAACAGACCGGTGGTGCTGCCTTGAGTGTGTGTGTCGCTCAGTGTAGCCAGAATCCAGATGCTGGAATGTGTCTATGAAATGCAGAGGTGAGGTGGCTTGGTGATAAGGAAAAACGCTCACTATACCTGACAAAGGGGGAGGACCTTCTTAGTGGGGATCCGCCCAGGACTCTCCATGTTCTCCTGGACAATAGGGGCGCCAGACCCCAGCCCGGTGGTTTCTTTGCTGTGGAGTGACCTGACCACCCAGCTGATGGTTTAAGGAAGTTTCTGTTGAAAGATTGACCTTACATGTTAACAATGTGAATCCTGTTCCTGACATTGAAACTGTTGGGAGTGCATCCTTTCCAGGTCATTCCAGGTCAAGTTGGAACCTCTTCGGAAAAAACCTGTGTCAGAGTACGGTGACTCCTACCATCCTTCCCACTGGGAACTCAATACTTTACACTTGTACCATGGATTGGGACCCCTGGTTCATTCAGAGCCACCCGAGATTGCAATCTCGGGCAGGATTTTCAGTTAAAATCTTGTTCTTGACCATTTTTCCCCTCACCTGATTTAGCAGACCATTTTTGTCAGCAAGAATTTCTGGGTAAGAATTTTCTTGTGATTTATCGTTTCATAGTGAGAACTCGGGCGAAATCCCTGCTAGGCCCCACCTCCTCCTGTGACATCATTAGTGACGTGGGTAATATTCTATGGTGGCCTCGCCTCCTAGGTGGCTCCCCCGACCCTCACCTCAGTCCCTCGTTGGATAGTGAGCATGACAGAAGGGGACCCCTATACCAGTTATCCAGGGTTGGGAGCAGGCATAGCCTTTGGCAGACTTGACAGGAGACATGCTGTTAACCCGACAAATTTCACGCATCCCCATTTGGAACATCGGGGTGGGACAGGGCCTGGGGCCGCACAGCATGACCTCTGAGCCCTGGGTTACAGGCCCTTATGCTTGGTAACCGGGCCGGTTGCCTTTTGGAGGGGGAACCCGAGAGTGTGCAACAGAAAGCATGCTGTAACTCCCCTGAGCCCACCAATTGTGTTCCAGCCAGCGTTCCTTTCAAATGGGCTACAGCCGGGGCCAAAAAAAGATGGCTACCACTTCCATGAATAAGGGAACTCCTGCCACTGCCAGCTGGCACTAGGAGAGTGCTCATTCAAGGAAGCAGCAGCCTTTTTTTAGGGCCCGCTCCCTTGCTTAGCAGCCCATCAACCAGCTGTTTCATGTTCAGGCTGAACGCCAAACTCAAACACGGACTTCTGGCTGAAGCCCGTGTTTCGGTTTGGGAACCTGAACTTTGAGGTTCGAGCTCACCCAACACTAATGTTGAATGCATATAATGAGAAGTTGGAGTTCTTTGCATGCTAAGAATGAAGTAGATCTGCAGGGGTGTGGGGTCATAATATTATACTGGTTCTAACCCTTTTTACAAAACCATATTAATAGAGTTGGGTTTTAAGAATATATTGGGTGAAATCCTAACAAAGAACGTAATACATATGGAGTGCCAACTGATATGAATAGATGAAATGTTTTAAAATACAAACAGCATTAACAAAGTAATTACGTTTCTTTCTTTGAAACTGCAGATTCTACTAACTGTTTCAGATGTTCATGGGATCAGTGGCCAAATGACCAGAAATCCAGCTGTGTCCCGATGGCCATGGAGTTCCTCTCTTATGAAGATGATTTAGGAGCTACTTTAGCTGCTGTCAGCATTATGTCTGCTCTCCTTCCTGCTTCTGTTTTCTGGCTTTTCATCCATCATAAGAACACACCTATAGTAAAGGCCAGTAATTACTCCCTGAGTTGCCTACTACTGATCTCCTTGTGTCTTTGTTTTCTCTGCTCTTTAGGATTTATTGGATATCCAAACCCTGAGAAGTGTCTCTTACGCCAGGTATCTTTTGGTCTGGTTTTTACTCTCTGTGTCTCTTGTATGTTGGCCAAAACCATCATGGTGGTCTTTGCTTTTATGGCCTCCAGACCAGGCAGCAGACTAAAAACATGGACAAGACTTCGAGTATCCTATTCAGTCATTTTTGCCTGTTTCTTAATGGAATTTGTTGTATGTGTTTTTTGGCTGTGTCTTGCGCCTCCATTTCCTCAATACAATGTTAAGAACAAACCTGGAATCATCATCGTAGAATGTAATGAAGGCTTACCAACTGCATTCTGGACCATGCTTGGTTACCTCTTTCTTCTGGCCACCATTAGCTTCATTGTGGCTTTTCTAGCTCGTAGACTTCCTGACAGCTTCAATGAGGCCCAGTTCATTACATTCAGTATGTTAGCCTTTCTCAGTGTCTGGATATCTTATATCCCAGCATCCCTCAGTGCTCAGGGCAAGTATACTGTAGCCATGGAGATCTTTGCCATCTTGGCCTCTAGTTGGGCTCTCGTCATCTGCATGTTCCTTCCTAAATGTTTCATCATATTGTTCAGGCCCAACATGAACACCAAAGAATATCTCATGAGGAAAAATAGATCGTAGCAGCAAGATATTAAAAAAAATGATGTAAAAAAAAGTAATAATTTACTTATTACAAATACAAATGTATCTTGGGGAATTGGGGCCAACTGTGCAAATAAATAAATAAAATACTTTGCTGCTTTCTTTGGCTTCATTCCAAAAATGTTCAACTACTAAAAGGGTCTTAAGGTTTATATATATATATATATATATATATATATATATATATATATATATATAGTTTTAGTATACAATTGGTAAAGTATACCTAAGGAAAGTCAGAAGAATCGTGAGGCCCCACTTTCACGGTCTGTACAGAAAATCAAGATCAAGCGAGCTTTTACCCTTCTACTCCACAGGAGGTTTCTGTCCTCCCTGAGCTCGCCTTAGGACACCTGCGTTACGGTTTGACAGGGGTACCAGCCCAGTCAAACCCCCAACTACCACTGTCCTTAGAGCAGCGGGTGCTTGGAGCCAGAAGTCAGAGCCCTTTCTATCACCGGATAAGTGAAAAAATTATAGAAGTAGTGGTATTTCACTGGCGGCTTACCCTCCCCGACGCTGGGGGTGTGCCCACTGTCCGCTGGGGGCGTTGGGATCCCACCACAGCCGGGACGCCCCGGCCCTCACCTTCATTGTGCTGCAGGGTTTCGGTCGGCCCTCCAACTCAATCATGCGCTAGACTCCTTGGTCCGTGTTTCAAGGCGGGTCAGGTAGGACACCGACATCACCGTGGACCCCTTGCACGCTGTGGAAGTGGGCCCTCCCATCTTGGCGGCATGGCGTGGTCGGGGCGCACTGAGGGCAGTCCGCCCCAGTCGACAGCTGCTCTGGGAGCTGGGGGACCCCATCCCCCCTCCCTGCCCTGCTTCCTCTACCTGGTGGCCCCCCAAGGGGGGTCGGGGCGAGGGGCAGGGATGGTTTGACGGGGAGGGCACGGAGGCGGTCGTCTCCCTTGGCCCCGGGCAACGGTGACTGCTCTTGCCGTGGGGGGGCTGTAACGTCTGGTGTGCTAGGTGGTTAGCTGCGGTAGGTTGTTATGGGCTCTAGTCGATGCTTCCACATTTTGCAATATGTATAATATTCACAGTCACCACTACATTTCACAAAAGCTTTCCCTGCCAGAGGACCGAATTCGGGTTTTTAGTTTTACACTAGTGTATTCAGCTCATTATGTAACTACGTGCTATGACAGGCAAGAGCGGCATCCCAATGGTCAGGATTTTAATTGTCTTGTGATTATGTACATGTTTTTTTTTTTTTTTTTTCTTATCCTGTAATAAATCATGATGTTTTGATCAGCAGCAGTTGGTCCATTGGTCTGTTGATCTTGGGGAGATCAGTAGTAGTTAGTTTGCAACACGAAAACTTCTTATCTAATATTCTAATTGTTCTTCACCATCTTAGCGTTCCGCCGTCATAGTCATAATTTTCCTAACCTACAGCATCTATCATTTTATTTTTTCTTCTTCTTTGGTTCCCATCCCTAGTTTATATAGTGGAGCCAGTAAGAGCTAGTCTTGCATTACTCCGATGTGGTTTGCCCCACAGGCCATTTCAAGGGAGGTTAGATGGGGTAAACTGTCCTACCAAGTATCCAAACCAAGAAAAGTCTAAAAACAATGGTCAGCAAAAGTTATTCTGGAATATGTCTATGTTCTCTTCAGGTTCAGTTTGCTGATCTTAGTCCTGTTAGAAATGAACTACAGATGAGCGAACCAGGACTCCATGTCCCTCACTTCCGGTAGCGATGAATGTTAGATAAAAAGGGTGTGTTCCAGCGAGTTACATCATTTCTATTGGGCCATTTCTAGTCTGTTCTACAGCATGCACATTCGCGATCATGCAAATTATTTAATGAAGCCGTTGTGCATTGCTGGTGGATTGCAACCTGCATCCAGGTGAGCTTTTTAGTGATTAACACACACACACACACACACACACACAAAAGTGCAAAAATAAATATTTGTCCTACATTTTCACCCCAAAAAACACCTGTACCGATGATGGGGCATTTTTACAGTACATTATTTTTGCAGTGATACATTTTTAAAGTTTGGAAATAACAGCACCCCATGGGCTATGCTAAAGATTTCACCATTTTACTCTGAATGGCCCATAGGGTTCTGTTGTTTCCAAAATTAAAAACAAATATCCTTAACTCATCTGAAAAATGATGTACCTGTAAAAATGCCCCATCGCAGGCGGAGGTAATTGTGGGGGAAAAAGGTAGCAAAAAATGTTTTTTTGCACTTTGTTGTGTCTAATCACTAAAAATCTCACTGAGATGCAGGTAGCAATCCACACCACAATGCACATTGCAGGTCATAAGCAAACAATAACCTGCTCACTCTCAGACCCAAACAGCACCCCAACAGCAGGATCTCCTGAAAAAACTCCCCAAATCATTTTCAGTTACAATGTCCAGCTTGAGAATGGTTAAAACTTCCTTCATAGCTTAAAATGAGGATAATTCCAATTGTAAACACACAGCCATCAAACGTCTTGTATGTCAGAAAGTGCTCCCCTCCACCATTGGGACCAGGTAACGCATTTCAGGCTGTTACCAGCCCTTAGTCATACCACACTGCAGGTCACACTGGCTTCAGCAAATATTTAGCATGATCTTTGGGACAACTCCGCATGTCGTCTTAATTAAGTTATAAAGATATACGCTCAAAATTAGACTGAGCCAAATCAAATTTATGGTTATATTTAACATTAACAAAATTCCAAAGAGCAACACTCATTTTCATAACATAGACCATGCCTGAACGTGGCATAGCAATGACCCAACACACGGCTGCAGAATCCGCATGTACTATGTACCAAGCAGCTCTCTATTCGTGTAGCTTTTCAAGGACATAAGAAAATAGCTTCAGCAGACAGCTTGCAGGTGTTTATTGCAGGAACAATCGAAATGCAGAGACCATAACCTGCTACATTTGCTACTAGTTTATTCTGGTATTGTTTCCCATGATGCTCAATTGGCCATAGTTAATAAAACTAAAACTAAAATCTCTATTCTCCATTTCAGAGTGTATTCCTTGTCACCTGACGGGGAATAAACTTCGAAATGGAGAATATAGATTCACCTACTACACAGAAGCTGGAGAGACAAAATCGCAATTGACAAACAGTAAAGAGAGGGGAGAAATATTGGGGGCCATTGGGACCTGTAAAGGGCTTAGCCAACCACACGCTCATGAGGCGGAGCCGGTTTGCACTTCAAAACAGCAGAATTTCAGGTGGAAGACGTCTGAAGAGGAATTTTGTGCTCACTCCAGATGCAAGCCATTTGGTGCACTTCGCACGTACGCCATGCATGCGCACACATCCATGAATCAGGTGACTAGGCGCATGCAAAATCATTGGTGCTTGGTTTGGGGTTTTATGCGCACAACTGTGAATTGATCCTATAGAGCAGCTGACAGGTTTACTCCCTTAATGGTGACATAACAAGCCTTATTATTTTTAAAAGAAATACTTTATCCCCATATACCTTTTCCCGATTTATTATTGAATTCATAATTGTACCAATAATGGGACATTTTGACCCCAATCCTTTTTAATTTTTTGTAAATTTAATTTTAAAATTCCACGAAGACAGCATCTGCAGAATCCTAAGTGAGAAAATGAAGCATGAAGATGCCCCCAGGGAGAGAACACTGCGTTAAGCTCTAGGGTAAATGTGTCATTATTATTCTACATTATATGATACTATAGGATGAAAAAATAGAGTGTCACTGTAAGAATCATAATAATCAGGGGTAATTATAAGCTGTGTACTATAAAAACAGAGCTCCGGAGTCCGGACTAATAGTAAGACCAGGCATACTGCAAGGTTTCCCAATCTACAACGTTTTCTCTCATATATACAAACGCAGCCATATACATCTTAATACTAATGGTTGCACCTTACTCTGCTTGTATCCAGGCTGCTTTCAAAATCATCTGGAAGCTGATTGAGGATCTGCTATTTGTGTCATCAATATACCCAAAATCCTCCCTAACCCTATGAATGCTGACTTCATTCCCCGTTACACCTCATCATCAGCCTTGACGAATATCTACAACTGACTAAGGGCCGAAAAGTTGCTCCATATTTTCATTAAATCAACTGGTTGTCTTTGGAAACAAACACAATAAAGAGTTATACAATCTTAACAGTAAGTTGGAAGTTGAGCCTTTAGTAAAGAGGATCTTGGGGGTAACTGGAAATCCAACGTGCACATTGGGCAGTGGAGTCAAGGAGCAGCAAAGTGAAAATTAAATTTATTTCCATACATAGATAGAAACAAAACACACACCTTGAATTTATTTGTTTGGAAGGCAAAACAAAAAGCAGACAACAATTAAAAATTGCGCAGTAGAACCTGCACCCACAAGGGAAGTCAGATCAGATGACTTAACAATAATATTCCCAGAATAATGGTTAAAGGATTGTTTGGAATGTCCCTTTAAATAAAATATTTTAAAAGCCTTTTAAATACTGTTTTAACAGTTGCCCCTTCCACCTTACTGGGTGAGACAATTCACTACCTCTACATTATAGAGCCCTCTACCTTCATTACATTTGTTACAACATAAATAATAATAGAAACCCTCTTTGTTCTTTGGACCATCCTAAGAATAGAATGTTCCTCTGCTGACCCTGTATAAATGTTTCTTCTTCTGCAAAGTTTCCAGTCTTGTATACCTGGTTCCATGTGTGCAATGTCCCGCCACAGGTGCCTTTGTGGGAGACATTTGTAGACTTTGCTTTTGTAGCTGCTGCTTGGTGGTGTGCGCTGCTTCCCAACTTTTTGATTTTTTGGACTAACCCTTCAGAGCACCACTTCTGGGTGGGCTGCAGGGACTGACCAAATACCACCATCAGGACAGTATAAATGATCCAACACTAACATAATGTTTCTGGTTTGCCTGGAGGGTTCCATAAGTGGGTTATTTATTCAGTAATACACCATTGTTATTTGATTGATAAATATCACGTTTTATATTATACAACAATCTAATCTAATTGTGTTGGGTGGCCCCAAAGAAGGATTCCCTCTGGTAGGGCCAACGTTATCCAGTCTGATGTTGCTTCCAGGTTGTTCTAATGCTCTGTTATCCCCAACTGCCCCATATTTAATGAATAATATTACATTTGTTTTGTCTGGAATCTACGCAAATACAAAGGTGAAAAAGTGTAGTAGTATTTTTTTTTTTGCCTATCATATAAAAGCATTTATTTTCACTGGTGTTTCATGATAGTTAATAGACGAGCTACCTATTCATCCATATTGAGTTCTCTTTTTCCTAGACATTTTGTTAAAGGAATAAAAATACTGTAATTAAACGGAATTGATTCCTAGAGTGAACCTTGGGCAAAGCTGCTCATTTAGGGCCTGATTTATCAAGCACTTCTGCCAGACAATGCCTCGATGGAAATTTGAGTAGTAAAAAATCTAGTAAAAACATTTTTTTTCACACTTGCGCATGTTGCTGTACTACAAGAATCACATTTACGAAAACATTAGCAGTGCAAAAACACGCTGAACAATGTATAAATCATATTTTGCGCTATTCTAATTTGCACTTAAATGGCATTGTCTGACAGAAGTGCTTGATAAATCAGGCTCCCTCTTACTTTATTTTACTTTAGGGTCGCTTTGCTCTATGATACCAGTTTAAAATGTAGGTAATGTTCAGACTGCGTTTTTAATTCCACTCAAAATGTGTTTTTACAATTTTACAAATTGTTTTTTGCTAATTGTTTTTATTTTGGACAGAGACCGACTCCTCTTAAATTGAATACTTTTTTCCTAGACATTTTGTTAAAGGGTATGCTTTAATGTTGCTAAAATATGTTTGCATTTTTAACTATTTAATTTAGGTGTTTTTATTATACAGAAGACTGTCTAAAGCTGAGGTCAGGTTTTGTAGATCTCCACAGATAAACAGGTTTAGTAACTTATGCTCAGATTAAGCAATGGGAGCCATGCTAAATATTTGGTGAAGCCAGTGCGACTTGCAGTGTGCATAGTGGTGTGGATTGCAACCTGCATCCCGGTATAACACACATAAAAGTGCAAAAAAAGTCCTTGTCTTACATTTTCTGCCCAAAAATCATATGTATATGAGAGAGTGTCTCGCACCCAAGCAAGAAGCGGTTTTTATTACCGCGAAGCGCAGGTGGAAGCAGCCTCCCGCCCTGTTTGTCCTCCCTGGTGATTGATCTATACGTTGTTCCACAGCTGAGTATCCCTTTCCATTTGTATAATTGTTACTTGTTTCATTTTGAGCTGTCACTTTGTTACTGATTATAACATTGTGCTGATGATATTTATTTTCTGTTTTTTGTCATTCTATTTGATATTCTGTAATATATGTTCACTCTCTGGGCTCCTATTTGAGCCAAGATATATTTTTTGCACAATGCACATGGCACTTTATGGTTAGGTTTAGGATATAATTTTTGAATGTGAATGGATAACACACACACCCCTAATAAATTATTATTAAAATCTTTTTGTGCCGGCACAAACAACTGGTTTAAATATAAGGGAATTTACTCCTCTTAGGGATTAGGCTTTAGTGACCATCCCTTTTGACTTAGATCTGGTACTATTTATGGGTACTCCTAGGACAGGTGTTTTTACACCTTTTCAGGGTAGGTAGAGGTGTTTTTAATTTGTTCATTGTTGTGTTGTTGTGTTTTTTAATGTGTCTGTTTCTGATACAAATTAAATAAACGGTATATGGATTTATATTGGTGGTGCTCCTATTTGTGACTCTTTGGTCTGGTTGACCTTTGAGCCAATCTTTTCTTGTGTTGCATTGATTAGTGAGCAGGCCCATAATTGGTTGGCTATCAGTGGTGCACCATTTGAATAGATATATGTGAGAGCACATATTTACAGTTTAGGTACATTAATTTTCCAGTAATGTAAAGATGTATTTTAAAAGTTTGGAAATAACAGCACCCTATGGGCTATGCTAAATATTTCACCATTTATTTCTGCATAGTCTGTTCTGTAGTTTTCACACTTAAAAACAAATGCCCTTACATCATTGGAAACACGATGTGCATTACCTGTAACAATGCCCCATCACAGAAACGGGTCATTTTGGGGGAAAAAATGGTAGAAAAAACATTTTTTGGTACTTTTTTTTTGTTTAATCTTTTTATTGAGTTTTCAAAATACAGAGGTGTACACAATACAATACGAAGATACAGAGACAGAAGGGAAGACATGTATATCGCCCACCACGGTCATCTCCACACGACACTCTAGTATTATTCCCCTCCACCAATGCCCCCCCACAAGAGGGTAGAGCACTGGTGGAGGGGCATGACCGCAAAAAAGAAACCAGTGTCTGCATCTCATACCCCCGGCGACAGGCGCCCGGACAAGCGGGGCACTGGTGGAAATGCTGACATCCCCACCCCCGGGCATGTGGGCCCAAGCCCTCGCGAAGGATGTGCACAGAGAGAGGGGAGCCAGCAGTGACCGGGGACCCCCAGACGTCGGGCTGCCTGGGTATCCAATGCAAGTACGGTTTCATTACTGACTCTGTCATGACCGGCTGATCCCCGGGGCCCCAATGTGGGGAAGCAAGCCTCCCAGGCTGGAGCTGGGGCGGGGCCAGATGGGGGGCACAGCATCCGGGCGAAGAGAGCCAAGATGTCAAGATAGAGAGACAAATTGGGGGGGGGCATAAGGCAAGGTGAGGGACAGAAAAGGGGGGGAGAGAGAAAAGAGAAAGAAATGAGAAGAAAGAATAAAAAAAGTGGGGAGAAGAGGGCTAAAAGATCTTAGGCACTTATGGTGTTGGGGGTAGAGAAGAGCCAAGAAGGCCCTCGCCTCTGCAGACTCCCTGAACATGATCCAATTCGTCCAGGTTGCTAAAAACGCTTCGGTCCGTCTTTTGGTACTTTTTTGTGTCTAAAATCTAAAAAGCTCATCGGAATGCAGGTTGAAGTCCACACCAGAATGCACACTGCAAGTCACACTGGCTTCACCAAATATTTAGCATGACCCCCATAGAGTCAACTATTTAGAAATAAAAAAACATGATTTGTTGGTGGTCCATCAGGATTGGGGGATTGGGGATTTTTTGAGGAAACACTGGTCTAAAGGGGTTAGTACTTACTAGGTTGGTTCAATTTGGCTTTTCCAATATTTATTAGTATTTTGTAAACTCAAAGGTTACCATGTTATGGCCACCAATGTCCAGGTGTTCCTGGACCTACAAACTGAAAATGGTAACTGAGCTATTTACAATAAGTCTAATCCATATCCATAATCCATGAAGATGCTTGGACTATTCTGCGTTTTTCCAATCTTTTGGATATGTGAGTTTAGGAAGATTTGTTACTCAACACACAAGTGCGTGCATAAAAATATATCTTGTACTTGACTGTGTGTTGGGAAGGAGCAGCAAAAAAAATCCAGTAATTTTCACTTGAGTAAGATGCTGGAGTATATCAGTGATGCTGTGTTTTTATACTTACAATTTCTTTACAGGTTTCACGTGATTTTCTACCATTTGTCAAATTATGACCAATTTGTCTTCGGCGTTTTGGAAGGTCATCCTGCTCCATAATATTCTATCGATCTTTTGCTTTTATCGGAAGTGTGAGCTGCCCACGTTGCCAGAGCTACAAGGGATAGCAAAGCCTGGGGATATTATGATAGGTGTGAACCTGGCAGTACACATGGACACGGTGTATCAAAATAATATGTTCAACGTAAAACCTCCCCAGCCAAAATGTATTATGTAAGTACCTAGAGTGATTGCTGTGGGGCAAGTTAGCTGAGGACAAATCAACCCCTAGAATTCCCCCTGGGGAAGCCAGAGACTGTAAGGCCCCCATGCTGGTCACTGCCCAGCAGGCTTGCACATCTCTGTGCACACAGTGACACAGCGAACCTGAATGGCTGCCAGCAGTCACATGGCGTGAGCATGGGCTGCCTGGCCTCAGAATCTGTGGGGGTGGGGGTGCCCAATTAGATCCTCTTAAATTTGACTTACTTTGTTCTAAATGCCTGGACCAAAGCAATGGTGTGAAAACAGTTTATCATCCCAACTTGAGATGCCCCTTTAGTTAACGATCTCTAGAAAACTTAAAATTAGTCTTTAAAACTAATCTTTACAAGTTCTTCAGTAGCAACAACTGAAGCTGAACAATTTTGTTCTGCCGACCGCCACAAGGGGAGCAAAGATGTCGTGAAAACCAGTACCATATTCTGCCCTACTATTGGCTTTTTAGGAATAATTAGAGGGCCACTGTACATAGGAATGACTTAGATTGGAGATGTAAGACTTTTCTGATTTAGATTTGTTTAAATGGTACAAACACAGTACATTGTAACAAACTTCAAGCAGAGGTAGGTGAAAAATCAGCAGTAAGTGAGTGGGATAAGCATCCATCTATCCCAAGATAAAGATAACATACAGTATACCCATAAGGGCATAAGCCTCCACCTATACTAAGCTAAAGAGAACATACAGTATACACATAAGGGCATAAGCCTCCATCTATCCTAAGATAAAGAGAACATACAGTATACACATAAGGGCATAAGCCTTCATCTATCCTAAGATACAGAGAACGTACAGTATACACATAAGGGCATAAGCCTCCATCTATCCTAAGATAAAGAGAACATACAGTATATACATAAGGGCATAAGCCTCCATCTATCCTAAGATAAAGAGAACATACAGTATACACATAAGGGCAAAAGCCTCCATCTATCCTAAGATAAAGAGAACATACAGTATACACATAAGGGCATAAGCCTTCATCTATCCTAAGATACAGAGAACGTACAGTATACACATAAGGGCATAAGCCTCCATCTATCCTAAGATAAAGAGAACATACAGTATATACATAAGGGCATAAGCCTCCATCTATCCTAAGATAAAGAGAACATACAGTATACACATAAGGGCATAAGCTCCATCTATCCTAAGATAAAGAGAACATACAGTATACACATAAGGGCATAAGCCTCTATCTATCCTAAGATAAAGAGAACATACAGTATACACATAAGGGCATAAGCTCCATCTATCCTAAGATAAAGAGAACATACAGTATACACATAAGGGTATAAGCCTCCATCTATCCTAAGATACAGAGAACGTACAGTATATACATAAGGGCATAAGCCTCCATCTATCCTAAGATAAAGAGAACATACAGTATACACATAAGGGCATAAGCCTCCATCTATCCTAAGATACAGAGAACGTACAGTATACACATAAGGGCATAAGCCTCCATCTATCCTAATATAAAGAGAACATACAGTATACACATAAGGGCATAAGCCTCCATCTATCCTAAGATACAGAGAACGTACAGTATACACATAAGGGCATAAGCCTCCATCTATCCTAAGATACAGAGAACGTACAGTATACACATAAGGGCATAAGCCTCCATCTATCCTAAGATAAAGAGAACATACAGTATACACATAAGGGCATAAGCTCCATCTATCCTAAGATAAAGAGAACATACAGTATACACATAAGGGCATAAGCCTCCATCTATCCTAAGATAAAGAGAACATACAGTATACACATAAGGGCATAAGCCTCCATCTATCCTAAGATAAAGAGAACATACAGTATACACATAAGGGCATAAGCCTCCATCTATCCTAAGATACAGAGAACGTACAGTATACACATAAGGGCATAAGCCTCCATCTATCCTAAGATAAAGAGAACATACAGTATACACATAAGGGCATAAGCTCCATCTATCCTAAGATAAAGAGAACATACAGTATACACATAAGGGCATAAGCCTCCATCTATCCTAAGATAAAGAGAACATACAGTATACACATAAGGGCATAAGCCTCCATCTATCCTAAGATAAAGAGAACATACAGTATACACATAAGGGCATAAGCTCCATCTATCCTAAGATAAAGAGAACATACAGTATACACATAAGGGCATAAGCCTCTATCTATCCTAAGATAAAGAGAACATACAGTATACACATAAGGGCATAAGCCTCCATCTATCCTAAGATAAAGAGAACATACAGTATACACATAAGGGCATAAGCCTCCATCTATCCTAAGATACAGAGAACATACAGTATACACATAAGGGCATAAGCCTCCATCTATCCTAAGATAAAGAGAACATACAGTATACACATAAGGGCATACGCCTCCATCTATTTTAAGATAAAGAGAGCATACAGTATACACATAAGGGCATAAGCCTCCATCTATCCTAAGATAAAGAGAACATACAGTATACACATAAGGGCATACGCCTCCATCTATTTTAAGATAAAGAGAGCATACAGTATATACATAAGGGCATAAGCCTCCATCTATCCTAAGATAAAGAGAACATACAGTATACACATAAGGGCATAAGCTCCATCTACCCTAAGATAAAGAGAACATACAGTATACACATAAGGGCATAAGCCTCCATCTATCCTAAGATACAGAGAACATACAGTATACACATAAGGGCATAAGCCTCCATCTATCCTAAGATAAAGAGAACATACAGTATACACATAAGGGCATACGCCTTCATCTATCCTAAGATAAAGAGAACATAGAGTTTACACATAAGGGCAGACTAGATGGACCATATGGTCTCCTTCTGCCTCCAAGTGTCTAAGTTTCTATTTGGTAGAGTGATATTTTTAGTATTACAGAAACATTTACATTTATTGTTTGAAAAGTTCTTTACTCAATGGGGAGTGATGGATTGAAGCTGATTTCTCCCAAAGGTCAGTCAACAGTTAGCGAAGGTAACTTCAATGCAAAGGGTTAATGTCAATAGTATTTTAAATAAAAATAGTCCTTCTTCCCTCAAACCTCTCGGCCCTGCAGCCTGATTCTGCTTTGTTCTTCTGCTGGCAGGTTGGACGTTGGCAATGTGGCCATGATAGGCTCTGATGGTCAACCATTGATAAGTATCTCAGAGGTGGATGGTCACACATTGCACCGCTGTTTCTAATCAATGTGTGATGCACAGAGGCCGGCCATAGGCAGGGGTGCACCTGTAATGAGACCATGTACAGTAGCAACCTCAGGCGGCATTGTAGGGGGAGCAATTGCTGGACCTTTCTTTTTTTTTAATTATAGTGGTGGTGTTTCAGTAGAGATCAGGGGTACTATCATATTTTTACAGTCAAATATTGGGGTTTCAGTGGCTGCAGGTATGCACTCCCATCATAGGATATAGGCAGACATAGAGGCATACTGCTCTATTGAGCAGTTTTACTCTCCCCCATGGAGTTGAACCCTCCCCCCCACAGTTTTATAGGCTTATTTATTATTATTGGTGCTGGTGCCACTTGAACAACGCCGCTTCAGGCCAGCAACGCTGTTAGCAGTAGTGCTCCTGGCCAGGCAGTGTTAGCAGCGCACGGCTTATATTCGCCTATGTGCCAGCGACACCTAGCACCGCCCAAGAGCGCCGCAAGCTGACAAAATTTATGTAAAAAAAATACCAGGCGCTCCAAGAGGCGCTTAAAAAGGTTAATTCAGACACACAGCAACTGTTGGATTCCCAATGTTTTATTTTTTAGGGTTTTTTTTTAATTTAATTAAGAATGGGAATTGCATTAGGGACATTAGACAAACATGACACAGCTTTCTCACAATACAAAAGACAAGTTTGCAGCACAAAAAGTGCTAAAAATGCATATAAAAATAATTCTAACCAGCCTAGGGGTCTCGTAGCACATGCACCAGCCCCCCCCAAAAAATTAAAATTCTACTAATTTGCTTAAATAATTGTAACCATCCCAGCCAATTGAAATGTATGGGATAAGGCCACACAGTGCAGGGTAAGCGCCTGGTCCTATCTGGCACTGTAGGGAACTCAGCGCCTGCTCTCATCCCATTGCTCGTGCTGTTAATAGATGGGACACTACCCGGCACCATCTCAGGCGCTGTGGATTTTTGATTTGATACATAAACCTTTTTGATTGGGACCTGACACTCATCTGGCTCTACGTGGCCTTAGCGTTTCTTACATAACCCCTTTCAGCTCCTACCCCTTCCTTATTAATAGTTCATTCATCCTATACTTCAGCATTACAAATGCATTCCCCTCTATTCTACCACTGACAGCCCTGGACTCCAACAATGACATTTGTCCCTTCGTTCCTTTGTCTTTCCCAACCTTCTCCTGGAGAAACACCAATATGTGATGCACAAGTGAAGTAATTAGTGCAGCAGCAGAGCTATAGCGCCCCCTATGCAGAGATCCTCACAGCCTAACCTGCTGATAGCTCTCCAGGAGAGGGTTGGGGAACACTGCTTAGGACTAAGGATCAGTCACTTTTTACAATGTTACCAGTGTGTGATTAAGCAAGAACATTTAATTTTTCTTCTTCTTAAAGGTTCGGTGTTGAGTACTTTCAGGCCCTTCAGACAATAATTTATGCTGTTGAGGAGATCAACCAAAATGCCAATATTATCCCAAATATCACATTGGGTTTCCAGATGTATGACACCTGCAATAATCCTCATTATGAAATACAAGGAGCTTTAAGATTCCTGACTCAGCCGACCACCACAGGCCTAAACAATCCGTGTAATTCAAGTCTATCCTTCCCTGCAGTTATTGGAAGCACCACCTCTGCAACCTCAATAATATTAGCTCATGTGTTGGGAACCTTTAAATATCCGCAGGTAGGTTTTATTATGATCCTCACAGCCGTTTCTCATGTACCAGATCTGCAAGGTTATTTATTAAAGTGATCCAAACGTCACAAAGGACTTTTGGGTCACTTTCACCATGACAGCAGCAGACCACTGGGCCTGGCGGGTTGGGATGCCTGCGTTTTACAACATAACAACCAGCAGTGCCTGCATATCCAGAATCCACAGAGCGCCCGCATCCACAGTTACCCCTGGGGTGCGGTGATGCCGGATGCTTGGCGGATTCCCAATATGCAGCCTGGCCGGGTATTCATATGGTGAAAGCGATCCAGAAGTAACTACTGACTTTTGGATCAGTGGCTCAAGGCTTTCCACCATATGCAGGCTTCTTCACTTCAACACCCACTAGATTTTGGCTATTCTGGGTTTTGGTCCTTGTCCCTGGGGCAATTGGGGGTGCCCCCCTATGTGAAGTCCCCCAGGTTGCCCAAACAAACTCACCTCTTCCCGGTCCTACGACGCATGCGCGGCCGCTCGTCCTGGAGCTTGTCTAATGCGAGTGGACCTGAGCGCGCTGGTGGACGCATCCCCTGATACCCTTTAACAGGGACTCTTCATGGCTCTTCATGCTGCTGCCAACTCCAGAATGTGTTTTTCAGGCAATATATGGGCTCATTATGTTACTGCTAACTCTAGTGTGACTTTCAGGCAATATATGGGCTCCTCATGCTGCTGCCAACTCCAGGGTGTGTTTTTCAGGCAATATATGGGATCCTTATGCTGCTGTCAACTCCAGTATGTGTTTTTCATGCACAATATGGGCTCCTCATGCTGCTGCCAAATCCAGGGTGTTTTTTTCAGGCAATATATGGGCTCCTCATGCTGCTGCCAACTCCAGGGTGTGTTTTTCAGGCAATATATGGGCTCCTTATGCTGCTGTCAACTCCAGTATGTGTTTTTCATGCACAATATGGGCTCCTCATGCTGCTGCCAACTCCAGGGTGTGTTTTTCAGGCAATATATAGGCTACTTAAGCTGCTGCTAACTCCTGGATGTGTTTCTCAGGCAATATATGGGCTCATTATGCTGCTGCCAACTCCAGGGTGTTTTTCAGGCAATAAATGGCTCCCTATGCTGCTGCCAACTATAATGTGTCTTTCAGCCAATATATGGGCTCCTCATGCTGCTGCCAACTTCATGATGTGTTTTTCAGGCAATATATGGGCTCCTCATGCTGGTGCCAACTCCAGGATGTGTTTTCAGGCAATATATGGGCTCCTTTTGCTGCTGCCAACTCCAGGATATGTTTTCAGGCAACATGTGGGCTCCTTATGCTGCTGCCAACTCCAGTGTGTTTTGCAGGCAATATATGGGCTTCTCATACTACTGCCAACTACAGGGTGTGTTTTTCAGGCAATATATGGGCTCCTTAAGCTGCTGCCAACTCCTGTATGTGTTTCTCAGGCACAATATGGGCTCCTCATGCTGCTGCCAACTCCAAGATGTGTTTTTCAGGCAATATATGGATTCCTCATGCTGCTGCCAACTCCAGGATGTGTTTTCAGGCAATATATGGGCTCCTTTTGCTGCTGCCAACTTCAGGATGTATTTTCAGGAAACATATGGGCTCCTTATGCTGCTGCCAACTCCAGTGTGTTTTTCAGGCAATATATGGGCTCCTCATACTGCTGCCAACTCTAGGGTGTGTTTTTCAGGCAATATATCGGCCCCTTATGCTGCTGCCAACTCCAAGATGTGTTTTTTAGGCAATATATAGACTCCTTATGCTGCTGCCAACTCCAGGGTGTGTCTTTCAGGCAATATATGGGCTCCTCGTGCTGTTGCCAACTCCGTGATGTGTTTTTCAGGCAATATATGGGCTCTTAATGCTGCTGCCAACTGAATCATGGTTTTTTTCAGGTAATATATGGGCTCCTCATGCTGCTGCCAACTCCAGTGTGTCTTTCAGGAAATATATGGGCTCCTCATGCTGCTGCCAACTCCAGGATGTGTTTTTCTGGAAATATATGGGCTCCTTATGCTGCTGCCAACTCCAGGATGTGTTTATCAGACAATATATGGGCTCTTTATGCTGCTGCCAACTCCATCATGGGTTTTTTTCAGGTAATATATGGGCCTCTTATGCTGCTGCCAACTCCAGGGTGTGTCTTTCAGGCAATATACGGGCTCCTCTTGCTGCTGCCAACTCCAGGGTGTGTCTTTCAGGCAATATACGGGCTCTTCATGCTGCTGCCAACTCCAGGGTGTCTTTCGGGCAATAAATGGGCTCCTCATGCTGCTGCCAACTCTAGTGTTTCTTTCAGGCAATATATGGGCTCCTCATGCTACTGCCAACTCCAGGATGTGTTTTTCAGGCAATATATGGGCTTCTCATGTTGATGCCAACTCCAGGGTGTGTCTTTCTTGCAATATACGGGCTCCTCATTCTGCTGCCAACTCCAGGGTGTGTCTTTCTGGAAATAAATGGGCTCCTCCTTCTGCCATGCTGCTGCCAACTCCAGGGTGTGTATTTTAGGCAATATATGGGCTCCCCGTGCTGCTGCTAACTCCGCTGTGTCTTTCAGGCAATATATGGGCTCCCCATGCTGCTGCCAAGTCCAGGGTGAGTCACTAACCCAGCAAGCATCCTATGCTTGTTACAGCAAGGCAAAATGTTCTACAACCCTATTGAGGCTCTTTTTAAGCCAGAAATAGCCATTTTTAATAGCGATTCACAGCGAATAAATTCGGAACGAAACTAATTTTTCCGAAGAATTCTGCGAATTGGCCGAATCAAATTTTTAAAAAATTCACTCATCTCTAATTGTCAGCAATCAGTTTGGAGAAACCCTGTGCCAGTGAAGGAAATATTACCAATATTATTAGCAAAAGCGTTTTTCTAATAGGAAGTATTGAAAGTATAATCAAACCAATAAACATCGAAATACCTTTTTTTCCAGATTAGTGGATTTTCAAGTGTGTCCTTACTTAGCAACAGAAAAATGTTTCCATCCTTCTTCCGGACTCTTACAAGTGATAAGGTGCAGTCAACGAGAATAGCCCAGCTTATTTTGCACTTTGGTTGGACATGGGTTGGTCTCGTGGCTATGGACAATGATTATGGTTTGATGGGAATACAGCCAATAAAGGAAGAGATCATCAAAGCCGGAGCATGTGTTGCCTTCACTGAATACATTCGCCTAGGTCAACCAGATTTCAATGCTCCCAACATAGTAAAGACCATTAAACGCTCAAAAGCTAATGTTATAATCGTCTTCTCACTTGACAATGCTTTTGTTCCAATTGTGAAGGAGCTGATAAATGAGAATGTTACAGGGAAGACATTTATTGGGAACGCTGGTTGGTCTGGATCTGTTTTACTTTCATTAGGTGCTTATTTCCCAGTATTATCTGGTGCCCTTGGTTTTGCCAGTCACAGTGTTGTAATTCCAGGACTGAGCGAGTTTGTCCAGAAAATTCATCCTTCTTTGTCTTCTCAAGATGATTGGGTGAAGCTGTATTGGGAGAACATATTTAACTGCAAATTCTTAAATGATAAAAATCTCACTGACTGGGAGTCCTCACTAAGACAGTGCACAGGAAGTGAAAAGTTGGAGGGTATTACGGATACATTTATCAGTAGCTTACAATATGCCCATACTATTTACAGTGCTGTACATGTGGTGGCCAAAGCTTTGGATGACCTGACATGCTGCACCTTGGGGAAAGGGCCTTTTGCTGGAGGAAGGTGTGCAAACATTTGGAATTTTAAACCATGGCAGGTAAATATTAAGCATAGAATTAGAATTAGAGTAAATATAATTTAAGTATAAATTATTGGGTGAAAAAAAAGTGAAAAAAAGGTGTACTTACTTATGAGTCTCTCACCCTGCCCGCTGTCCCTGCTCTGGCAGCCGCCGCTACCTCTAGGGCCAGTGCAGGATAAATGAACACCGTCCGCTGCCACCACCACCTCTCAGGTGTCACTGCATGCTGACTCGGGTGTCAACGTGCGCTGGGCCGAGAGTTGGTGGTCGGGCCAGAAGCCAGAACGGGGACAGCGGACAGCATTCATTTACCTGGCTGGTCTCCCAGTGCGGGTGTAAGGCTCATGTAAGTATGCCTATGGGGAATGGGATGGGGGAATACCAACTGCCTATAGGAATGTGATGGGGGAATGCCACACTGCCTATGGGGAATGGGAGTTGGGAATGCCACACTGCCTATGATAATGGGAGGGGGGAATGCCACACTGCCTATATGGGGAATGGGAGGCGGATGCCACACTGCCTATATGGGGAATGGGAGTTGGGAATGCCACACTGCCTATATGGGGAATGGGAGGGGGAATGCCACACTGCCTATATGGGGAATGGGAGGGGGAATGCCACACTGCCTATATGGGGAATGGGAGGGGGGATGCCACACTGCCTATGATAATGGGAGGGGGGAATGCCACACTGCCTATGATAATGGGAGGGGGAATGCCACACTGCCTATGATAATGGGAGGGGGGAATGCCACACTGCCTATATGGGGAATGGGAGGCGGATGCCACACTGCCTATATGGGGAATGGGAGTTGGGAATGCCACACTGCCTATATGGGGAATGGGAGTTGGGAATGCCACACTGACTATGGAAATGAGAGGAGGGAATGCCACACTGACTATGGGGAAGCGGTGGAGATTTATTTATTTAGATTTATTAAGCTACTTTACAGCATTACAATGATGGTTGATATCAACATTTAATTTGTTACATATTTTTCATTTTTTATACATAGCTAACACATTATATTAGAAGAGTTAGGCTGACCCTCAGCTACGGAGAGGAGATCTACTTTGATGAAAATGGAAACATCCCCTTCATCTACAGCATTGTGAACTGGCAGATGGGTCCTGAAGGGTCTGTGAACCAAGTTGAAGTTGGGACCTTTAGTACCGCCTTACCTCTTGATAAAGCTTTATCTATAAACTCCAGTCTAGTGTTGTGGCCGATGGCAACTCACCAGGTGGGAACATAGAGCTGTGTATTTGTATTTGTACTTATTTACTCAATTTATTAGCCATGTAGTGTAGCGTTACAGCCGTAGCAGTTAGATTCACATATATTTAAAGGGGATTAGCTATAAAAAGTGTTTATGTCACCTCTAAACTGCAGCAATGGTCTTGGTCCTATGTCGCAATGGACAACAGGGTACATAGCATAGACTATGATGGTGTTCTATAAATAAAGAATAACACTAATAACAATGAGCATTGGCAGACAAGCAGGGTCAAGAGCAAGGGTCCAATCAAGCAATGCAAATTAAGATGGCCACCTATCACAGCACTACCTGTGGAGCAACATGGGAGCAGCAGATAGGTGAGTATCAGACAGTGAGAGACAGATTTTTAAAGCATCTGTAAAGCCAGGTTCCGTAGTCTTTAAAGACTCCAGGGCTTGCTGCTAGCCTGCCTCCGGGGCATCCAAAATTGAGATGCCTCACTGCATGAAACTCTCATGTGCTCCCTGGCCCAACCATTCAGATAGGCTTAGGTGGGAGTGCCTTCAAGGCTAGAGTAAAGCTAGGTATGTGGGCAGCAGGCTAGCTGGTGACATCAGCCAGCAGTCTTGAGATCACCTAATCAGCAATACCAAAAATGCTAGGTTGGCAGTGGAGGAAACAGTTAAAAAAAAAAAAAAAAAAAAAAACACAGCCACTGCTGAGCTGGTAGTATTGCTGTAAGAACCCTGGGTTCGGCTGATGTATGACTGGTGGCTGGCATTATTTATCACCCTGTCTGCAGTCTGCAGAGCCCTGGACGCTCTCTCTTCCCATCTTCTGCTGCACCTGGTGTGAGGGCTATTTAAGTGGATCCACCCTCCAGCTGGTGCAGCAGGATTTTGTTTTGTTTGGCGCTCTGAATCTGAACCTGTCTGTACCTGTACCTACTGGAGTCTAGAGACTGCTGTCATCTATCCTAGGCCCTTGGGTTAGTACCTAGGGTTTCTGTTGTTTTCGTTATTAGTTGTTTTGTTAGGTAACCTTGTTTTTGTCCCTTGTTTTTGGATCTGAATCAAATATCTTTTTGTTTCCTTTTTCTATAATAATAATAAAACCCCTGTTAGAACATTTTCTTGTTGTGTCTTTGCTCTGGCCAAACAATCTGCTCCCCTGGCAGAGAGTTCATATTGGAGAACTCTCCAGCCTGACAATTGCCCAAGATACTCAGGCATATCGGTGCTTGGGCCGGGTATGGGTTTTGTTCAGCTTCAATGGTAAGCAATTTTTGACCTTTTGATCAGTGGCAGAATGCAGAGGTTACTTATGCTCTTCACTCTTCACTGACTTCAGAGTTTCAGGAATATTTTCTCAGGCCCTCCTCTCCTCCAGCTTTATCTGCCAGGGATGTCCATCACCACTTTTGATCTTTATAATAATACTGAAGCCATTACTGGTCTATTATGTTTCAAAATTATATAGAAGGCCATGTAGTGTATCTATGTATACCTTTCATAACAAAATAATGTGTATCACCAGGTCCCTCGTTCAGTCTGCAGTGAGAGCTGCCCCACAGGGTTTCGGAAGGCCTCAATACGAGGACAACCTTCATGCTGCTTTGAATGTGTTCCCTGCCTGCAAGTAGAAATCTCCAACCAATCTGGTAAGGTGACATATTTTTCTCTATCTTCCAGTACTAAAATATTTTAGCCAAAAAAAGCATGTTGGTGCATTCCTGAAGAGTTCAGCTGCCATTTATAAAGTTTACATATACTTGGCTCTTGGCAGTTAGATTCACAGTATTTCCTAGAGTGAAGATTTACAAACCTTGACTCATAAATAGCCTTGAATGAACATTTGCACCATGGTTCTCTAACCCTCTCCCTGAGACCCATCAACAGGGCCGGTTTTGTGGATCTCCAAATTGTTGGCTCTATTGCTCTGTCTGAACAGTAATTACTTCATGTCACAATGTACTCACCTTCTGTCCGGTCGCGCAGCATCCTTGGTCAGCCACTCGGGGGGCTTGTTGGGATTCCCGCTGCCTAGCAGCCGCTTCAGCAGCGGGTGCTGGCTCGGGCAGCGCCAGCTTGAGCTGCGCTCAGCACTTCCCCTCCCTAGGCCGCAAAATCCTGCTCCTCTAATGGCACTTGCGTCTACACGCAAGCACAGCTGAGTTATGCCCTCTGATGGCGACTAAGGATAAGCGAACACCCCAAAGTTCTGGTCCGGCAAGATCGAACTTTGGGGCCAGGTGTGGTGGGGGGGAACAGAGTATGCAGCAGGAAGCTCTGCTGGAAAACATACTTTATCCCCGATCTGGTACCTGGTCAACAGCAACACTCCACTGTTGCACCGAGGATTTTGTCCTGTGTGGAGGATCCAGTTGGGGCTGGAGAGGAGCAAGACATGGGGGAGGTGTGGCTCCTTGTGAGAAGCATATCTGTGAATTTTTGTAGATGATAAGTAGGGGGGAGAGGATAAGGCCCTTATTTATCAAGGGATAGCGCCAGGTAGTGTCTCACTAGCGCCAGGTGGCGCCAGCTATCAGCGGCTACCGACTCCAGAACGCCAGGCTGCAAACACAATCACGCATTTATCACGCTAAATGAGGCTAGCGCCGGCGAGAGCGTCGGCTAGCGCAGGATTCATCATGTTGCAGACTTCAGCGAACAGTGCCGCTGCTGATCCCATCACAGCGCCAGGTATGACCTCTCGCTACCTGGCGCTCTCCAATGCATTTCAATGGAGAAATCTTTAAATATTCATAATTAATTGATATTGTTTTTTTTTTTTTTTTTTTTTTTTAAATGTCAAAAATTCTGTGACCACTTCTGCAATGTTAGATATTTTCTTTAAGGTAATAAAAATAAAAAATAAAAAATTGTGCAGAATTGATATTACAGGTCTGATATTAATGTATTCATATTACCAAATGTTTATAAAAACATGTTTATTTTTTTTTTTACAAAAATATGGTTGTTTGGGGGTTAAAAAACTACTTTTAACCCATCACCACCAGCGCTCTGGGGTTTAAACAAGCATTTCACAGCGCGAGAATTTTTTGAGCGTGATTTGTTAATGAATATGCTGGGAGCCGTTCGCTATGGCCATTCGCTGTCATGCGCTCCCATACAGCGCGGAACCAGTCAAACAGCGACTCCTAACCCCGTATTCAACATTACCGCACACCGACTGAGTCGCTGTCAACAGCCAAACAACGGCCAAGCACAGCGAATACTAGCGGGCGCTGTGAAAATCACGCTACTGTCGCTCATCTGTCGCTACCTGGCGCTATTAATAAATCGGCCTCCCCGTGCACTCGAACCAGGAATTTATGAATGATTGGCACAGCTGTGCACAGCAAGCTGCTCTATTCAGCTTTACTAAGCCACTCTAATGTCAACTCTGATGTCAGAGCGGCTAAGTAAAGTTGAATGGAGCACTAGCCACTGATTGGAGGATAGCATGTGCATGTGCCATGGGACCTTTGGCAAGGTAAGAATCATTATGTTGGGATGCCCTCTTACAAGGGCAGTGAAAATCCTGGTGATTGTTCTTTTTTTTTATCCCTCCACTTTTCTGCCACCTGCCAACCCTGCATTACAAAGATACCTACCTATTTCTCTTGGTGTTTTATTTGAAGGGAGACTTGCATATAGTCGCACATTGGGCGAGGTGTATAAACAGTTATCTGCTTTACACTGCATTGTGGGTCAGCTTCTTAGTACTCACCACATCCAGATCCTTGCCAGCCTCCTAGTCTATTCTGCTGCAGATTGCCCTCTGGTACTTGCTGCCCTATCTGGTCCCCCTCCTACTCTGCTGCTGCTGAGCCTTCTGCTTGTTAGACAGTGGCAGGAGTTGAATTAGCTAGGTAAGTGGTAGAAGACAGTGACAGGGGGTGGAGGAGTTAAGCGAGGGGGGGATGGGGATACGGCTACTCATGGCCACATTCGAACAGCACTGAATCGTGCAATTAGGTGAGTATGTGGCCGCATTGGGCCTTACTGACAAAGTAGATCTCAGACCATATTTCTTATTATCATCCCCTACTCAAGCCTAGTACTATAAGTAATGACGATAGAGCACATGGAGAGTCAGTCTACCCTTGCAATAGAGACTTTGTATTATCCATGTAAATAGCCTATTTTTAACCCTGATGGGGTCAGATGGTGCAGTTGTAAATAGATGTACATAGTCCTTTCTTTTCTTGGTATTATTTTTACAAGTAGTTTTTCTTTAGTAGATTGTAATATCCAGAGTGTGAACTTGGAGCTATACATTGTATCAGGCACACCATGATGCTTGGCAGTTTTCCAAGTGGATTGTGCACATATAATGTATCTTTATTTTTGTTACATTTGTCTTGTTACACATGTCAGGCACTGCTGCCTGTATAAGATTCTTTGAAAAGTGTTACAATCCCTTATAGCGATCACTTCTGTATTACAATGTGTATCTGAAGGTCTAGATCTTATTTCTCTGTTTAAAGCCTAACTAAATTCACGTTTTATACATTTTCATGTCTATGGTGTGCATCCTTGATCCCCTTTAAATATATATATAATGAGGGTCGCCAAGACACTGGCTTTATATCCAACTACTGTACCAGGGTAGTGCACAACACAAATTATAATTAAATAAAAGTATTGTAAACCAAAAAAAGGCACTTCTCTGCCCTTCTGGGTGGGCGGACCAGGCCCCCCCTTAGGTTTGCCCAGCCGGGGTCACAAAAAGATGGCTGCTGCTCCCCATTTCAATGGAATGCCGCCACTGACCAGGAACCTTGGATCGGCGCCCAGGTTAGTTACAGCAGCGTCCTTCTGCTGCACCCTTGATTCAGCAGCCAATCAACCAGCTTTTCCGTATTCGGGCCGGATGCCGAACTTAAACTCGGATTTCCGGCTGAAGTCTGTGTTCGGGTTTGCAAACCCGAACTTGCAAAGTTTTTTAAGAACCCGAACTGTGTGGTTCGGGTTCGCCCATCACTATTCATGACCTAATATTTTGAAGGAACCAGTTCTTGAGATTTGTTGTGTCTCCCTGTGTATTTTTGAGCTGCTTTAGAAACCTTCAGCATGGCTTTGCAGCAGTCTACCCTATACTTTTGTTAGAGGTGTGCACCCAAGGCTGGACATAGCCCTAAAAAGTAAGATCAAAATAATGCACTTTTTACAACCCAAGTAGGTCAAGTTCTGTGCATATCCACACAGGCAGCTTTGTAGCACTATTTATTTCACATGTGTGGGATTGGGAATAGACAAAAAACATGACCTGCTGGGGAGAGGGTTAAAAAATACTGTTTTATGCTACAGTACTTCAATATACGGTATGTGAACAATTTTCCTACAGGAATTCCAGGGAAATGAGGTAACAAAATGATTTCTTAAGCCTTTTTTCTCTTTTACCTGCAGATTCTACTAACTGTTTGAGATGTCCATTTGATCAGTGGCCAAATGACCAGAAATCCAGCTGTTTCCCAATGCACATGGAGTTCCTTTCTTATGAAGATTATTTAGGAGCTACTTTAGCTGCTGCCAGCATTGTGTCAGCTCTTCTCCCTGCTTCTGTTTTGTGGTTTTTCATCCATCATAAGAACACACCTATAGTAAAGGCCAGTAATTACTCCCTAAGTTGTCTTCTACTGACCTCCTTGTGTCTTTGCTTCCTCTGCTCTTTGGGATTTATCGGATTTCCAAACCCTGAAAAATGTCTCTTACGTCAGGTTTCCTTTGGCCTGATTTTTACTCTTTGTGTCTCTTGTATTTTGGCCAAAACCATCATGGTGGTCTTTGCTTTTATGGCCTCCAGACCAAGTAGTAGACTAAAGCAATGGACAAGACTTCGAGTATCCTACACAATTATTTTGACCTGCTTTCTGTTAGAACTTTTTGTGGGTGTTGTTTGGCTGTTGCTTGCTCCTCCATTTCCTCAGTACAACATTGAAACTAAACCTGGAATCATAATTGTAGAATGTAATGAGGGTTCGCCAACAGCATTCTGGACCATGCTGGGTTACCTTTTTCTTTTGGCCACCATTAGCTTCATTGTGGCCTTTCTAGCGCGTAGACTTCCTGACAGCTTCAATGAGGCCCAGTTCATTACATTCAGCATGTTAGCCTTCCTCAGTGTCTGGATATCTTATATCCCAGCATCCCTCAGTGCTCAGGGCAAGTATACCGTAGCCATGGAGATCTTCGCCATCTTGGCCTCTAGTTGGGCTCTCGTCATCTGCATGTTCCTTCCTAAATGCTTCATCATATTGTTCAGACCCGACATGAACACCAGAGAATATGTAATGAGAAGAGAAAGAAGACAGTGACATATCAAGAAGGAAAAGTATAATGTAAAAAAAGTTATTTGCATTATTGATAATGTCTCTTGAGTAAACTACTTAAATAATAATAAAGTGCTGGATTCAGTGGCATCACTTTTTGTGTAATTTGACACACACTGTTTTTTCTAGAAATATACTTTTTGGGTCTCCCCTATAAATCTGTGTTTAGGTTTCAGAAAATCAATGTTACACAGCTGGTAAATATAAAATATACAGGAAAATGATTTAACTTACCTATAGCTAATATGCCTACAAATTGATTTTTGGGATGTCCGAAGGTTGTTCCAACTCAGCTGCCCCCAGCTCCATAGGATGCTGGACTCTAATAGCCACGAATGAAGAAAGAAGACGGGACTGGTGAGTAGTAAATTAGATAATATTAAACTTTATTGTGTTTTTTCTTTACTTCAAAGAGTTCCATGGCACCCCTATACCAGTTCACCAGGGTCCGGAGCTCAGCGGGTGACATGACGGTAACCCTACATATTACATGCACCCCCATTTGGGTGCCCATTGGTATGAGCACGTGTTACTTCCACGTGTGCCCACAGCACCCCTGGAAAAGCCCAAAGCACATACCAAAAGGGGCTTGTAACTTGCATGGTGTGGCCTCTGAGCCCTGGGTTACAAGCCCTTATGCTTGGTGCATAGTCTCATTGATATGACATTTAATGTCGCATAGAGTGGCATTAATTTTTTCATTAAAAACTGGGCAGACATTTTTTTCTTTAGATAAAAATTGATACCAAAATTAGTAGTATCAAATTAATTGTTAAAAATCATTCCATCTCGACTGGCATTATTTTTAACAATCTTCCCCGAGTGAAGCCGGCTGCTTAAAGCGTGGACGTCCGGTAAAAAAAAAAAAAGGTTCTCGTCTAATTTTCCAACAAAAAAAGACACCCTGAATCGCACGAAAATTAACTTTTGGAGTGATTTCTCGTTAGGAGGTCGTGCCACTAAACGAAAAATAACACAAATCTCAGACGAAAAAATCTTTCAGGAAAAAACGGTGATGAGGGGGAAAATGGAACGGGGATTTCTCACAAAAAAGGAAACTCAGAGGGTTCTGAATTAACCCCTATGTCTCCAAATATGCTAATGCTGGTTCAATGAACAACTATTGGTACTCAGGCCTAGACCAATGCCCTTATTCATCAAGCGATAGCGCCAGGTAGTGTCTGACGAGCGCCAGGTAGCGGCAGCTAACAGCGACTACCGACTCAAGTACGCCCGGCGGCGGTCACAATGACGCATTTATCAAGCAAAATGAGGCTAGCGACGGCGAGAGCGACGGCTAGCGCGGCATTCATCATGAAGCCGCCTGGACCGAACAGCGCCGCTGCAAATTCCCTCACAGCGCCAGGTATGAGCTGTCGCTCCCTGGCGATGTCCAATGCATTTCAATGGAGCAATCTATAATTATTCATAATTAATTGGTATTAATTTTTTTTTTTTTTTCTAATGTCAAAAAATCGGAGACCACTTCTGCAATGTTAGGATTTATTTTTAAGTAAAAAAAAAATTAAAAAAAAATTTGTGCAGAATTGATCTAACAGGTCTGAGATTAATGTATTCATATTACAAAATGATTCTAAAAACATGTATAATGTTACATTCAAAAAATATGGTTGTTTAGGGGTTAAAAACTAGTTAATACCCATCGCCGCCAGCGCTCTGGGGTTTAAACAAGGAATGGACAGCGACAGCACATTCGGAGCGTGATTTGTTGATGAATATGAAGCTAGCCGTTCGCTCTGGCCATTCGTTGTCAGGCGCTCACATACAACGCTGGACCTGTGAAACAGCGACCCCCCAGCCCGTATTCAACATTACCGCACACCGACTGAGTCGCTGTCATCAAGCTAACGCCGGCCAAGCACAGCGAATACTGGCTGGCGCTGAAAAAATCACGCTACAGTCGCTCATCTGTCGCTACCTGGCGCTATTAATGAATCGGCCTCCAACTTGCGGTTTGTGTGCAGTCCATGTCTGATGATCCTTCGGCTCCAAAATAAATTTGAGCCAACTATATTCTGCCACACTAATTCATTTTACCTTTTCATAACTTCTTTCATTGATTTTCTTAAAATAGAACAAAACACAACAATTTTTCTTTTTTGTTTTTTTTTTCCTCCTGGGTGGGGCATTCTAATTTAGGATGTATCCTTCTAGAAAAGCTAAAATGTCACTGCTTCCTGGTTCATAGCCTGCTTAGCCAATCAGCAGTGTTTGTTCAATTTAAAGTGGACCAACACCCAGGATTTTGACTATCCTGTGCTTTGGTCCACTTCAGGGGGGCACCCCGGTTAGGATTGCGCGCGCGCCCGTGCCGGCCATTCAGAAACGGCCGGCGCGGGCGCGCGCACGTCTAGAGGGGCGCGCGGGAGGCGGCGGCGGCAGCGGCCGAGGTAAGTTTTTCGGGGGTTTTGGGGGGGGTCCCTCACCGTGGGACATCCCAATCTCGGATGTCCCGCGGTGAGGGAGGTGATCTTATAGATTCCCGGGCCGATCACCCCTGGGTGACAGTCCACTTTAAACATCAGTGTGGCGAGGAAATCTGAATAGAGCCATTGGCACAGGCTGCATTTCAACCCCTGCCTCCAGCTAGCTCTAGGCCTGACGCCGGACACAGCTAAAGTTAGGCCAGTGATGCTGATCCATGGTAAAGGCTACAGGAATAGGGGCACACATAGCGGGGCATACAAATTCTGGATGCTCCATGAAGAGGGAGATCACAACCCCTCAAGTTAGATACACTCAAGGGGCTCAGACAGTTGTCGCTATTCCGTAGATTTCCATAAATATTTTCGTCTTTTCCCATTTTCTCTTATTTCTTTTCCCTTTTTCTCTTTCAATTTTCAGTTGGTTTGATCCCTTCAATTCCTTATTTTTTTGCCTTTACTTCTGCTTTGCCCTTTTTCACTACCTTCCCTTTGTTGCTCTAAAGTTTTTAAGGTTTTATTGCCTTAACATGCTGACAGAAACATTGTGTAGACCTTCAACCACCTCTTATGAAGGTCCATATACAGGCATCGGGTTAAAGGTGAAGGTCCGGGCGGGGGGGGGGCTGTCGCGGAGGTAGTTAGAAATCCGCGCACTGGGGGGAGGCTATAGATTCCACAGTCAAAACTAAAAAAGGCAGGAATGGATGGGGCAAAGCTGGGGGGGGGGCAGGAATGGATGGGGATGGGAGTGATGGGGCAAAGGGAGGACAGAAATGGATGGGGTAAAGCTGGGGGGACAGGAGTGGATGGGGCTGAGCTGGGGCAATGGAAATGGTTGGGGCAGAGATGGCGGGCAGGGATAGATGGGCCTGAGCTTGGGGGACGAGATGGAGGGACAGGAAAAGATGAGGCTAAGCTGGGGCAGCGGGACAGGATTGGATGGGGCAAAGAAACCAAGAAACAAAGTTTGTGTGTACCTTGCAATGCCACTTCCCGCCCGTGCAGTACTTCAAATTGCAATGCTAGGTGCCAGGTAGCAAATTCATGACACTGGGAGGGAGACTAAGCCCTATATCGCCGATCAAGTAATGAGGGCAGCGCTGAGCACAGCAACACAGAAGCAACTGAGTGCAAGGCTGTCAATCCAGGGATCCAGAAATTTGGCACCGAGGTCCGCCAGTTGAGTACTGCTGGTGTAGCGTATTCATAGCAGTCCAGTAATTTTGCTGTTATCTGTTTGCAATCTGCCCTATATTCCCCCTTCAAAGTGATTTTTATGTTTTACGTCTGTTTTCGCGGTGGTACGCTGCTTTGAAGCAGCCACCTTTCATCCTGTTTAACCCTATTTACGGTGAATAGCTCAAACTGACGAAGGTTAGAACTGACCAAAACATGAGAACATAGTAAATCAGGACTTAAATGCAGAACAGAAAGGAAAAAAAAAAGAGGGAAGGGGGGGGGGGTTGGGGGAAGGTGGTATGATCTGCCCCTTTGAGGTTAGCTGGTTTCTGTTTTATTTAGGGATTTAAGGTAGTCAGTGGTGTCCATTAACTCGTAAAGGAAAAGAGGTTCTATCCTCGAACGGAAAGAAGTTGAACAGCACCCAATGCAAGGAATAATAGAATTACCCATCACTCCTTGCAGTGGGAAGAGCCATGAAAATAAGCTCTTTTCATCTTGGTGCTATCCAAGGCACTTAGCTGATGAGTGTGCAATGCCTAGGACTCACCCCCCCCCATATAGCCAAATACTGAACTTCTAGACTTGTGCAGATGGGAGTCACAGGTTTGAAACGTGTGTCCACAAGTGGAAGGTGTTTGACTGTTTAAATGTTAAGCTAATCCTTGAATGCACGAGATATAAAGAGATGATTTGCATGGCTCTGCCCAGTGGCAGGCTAGATCCAGAAATCAGCCCTGGATTTTACTAGCCCCTGGCCAGCCCTGAGGCATCCTTGTTGAGCCCCCCCCCCCCCAACCATGATGCTGGGGCAATAGCATTAGGCGCTTGCGTTCCTGGCTTGTGGGTACAGTGGGGCTGGGTTCAGCGGGCTGAGAGGGAGACTAAGGGGGCAGGGATTGAATGTGCATGTTAAAAGCAGCAGCCCAACTGGCCCCAAAGCAGTGCAGCCCTCCGACATTGTCCCTGGTCTCCCTAAGACCAGTCCGCCCCTGGCTCTGCCCACCGCAGGGAGTGATGGGTAAATCTAATATTCCTTGTGCTAGGCACTGTGTAAATACTTCCTGTTGCTATAAAAGCGCCTCTTTTACTTTACCCTTGAGTATAGGGTCTTTTGGTCTCTTAACCCCCCCTCCCGCCAATATTAAGCTTAACATGAGTCTCGCCACATGGCGGCTTTTGACTGTGTACTGAGATCTATCTGAGACAAACCAAACAGCTCTTGCTCCCCGCTTTTATCTTTTGGGGTCATACTAAAGACCTGGTGAAGCAAGTTTACCTTTGGGTGTGCTTTTGGGTGTAAAATGAAGCTTACATCTGAATGCATTTTTAACTCAAAATAATCTATAAAAATATTTCTGTTCTAATATTTCCCCCCCAAAAATCACCTACCCCTGTGATGTGGCATTTTTACAGATGAGGTCCATCATTTCTCCAATGGTATAAGGACACTTTATTCAAAGTATGAAACAAAAGCTCTCTTTGGGGTATGCACAGCAATTTGTCAAATTCTTCAGCACAGTCCACAGGGTTCTGTTTTCCAAACTTACTGTATTTTCCACCCTATAAGACGCACTCATTTTCCCTAAAAGTGTTCGGGGGGGGGGGGGGGTAGTGTCAGTGCGTCTTATCGGGTGAATATGGGGGGAAAAATGGAAAGACTTACCTTTCCATCCCTCCCATTCAGGCTGTCCTGGTATAATATGGTATATCATTACCTTATGATGGAAGGCAGTCCGTCCCGGGAACCCTTACTCTGGCCAGCACAGGAGTCCACAGGCGTTCTACAGTCTTCTAAATAAGCCTAAGTATAGAATTACGAGCAACAGAAAGAGCGCACACAGATTATGTGTTCAAGCTGTGACAAGGAAGAACGTTCTCTGCTGCCCCTCCCAGCGGCTCTTTATATTTTTAATATCAAAGTAAAAATACATTAGTCATCTACAGGAAACACATTGTATAAGGTAGAAAGTGCAATAGCCGGCGCAGTGATTGGTCTGCCTTGCTGAACAAGTGCGTTTTCTGTAATGTTAGCTATGCCTAGAGGCAGGACAAACAGTGGCGCTGGCTGCAGTACCAGCTCCATCTTTGGCACAGTAATGTATTAGTAGAAGCATACACTGTAATTATATTTGTCTTACTACCCTGAGTTCATGATAGGCAAAGTATTAGCACAGAGACAAGTGGCTGCTTGGGGTTTATTTCACATTTATTAGCCACTAAGCACACAATGCCGAGAGACACATGGAATGGGGGGGGGAGGGAATTTTCACCATAATGTACCGTATTTTCACCCTATAAGAGGAACTTATTTTCCCCCAAAAGTGTGTGTGTTTGAGTGTCAGTGCATCTTATTGGGTGAATGTGGGGGAAAAAAGGAAAGACTCACCTTCCCATCCCTCCCATTTGCGCTGTCCTGGTATAATACGGTATATCATTACCTTATGATGGAAGGCAGTCCGTCCCGGGACCCATTACTCTGGCCAGCACAGGAGTCAACAGGCGTTCTTCAGTCTTCTAAATAAGCCTAAGTAAAGAAATACGAGCAACAGAAAGAGCGCACACAGAGTATGTGTTCAAGCTGTCAAATGGAGGAATGTTCTCTGCCGCCCCTTCCAGCGGCTCTTAATTTTATATGAAAGTAAAAAAACATAACATACGTCATCTACAGGAAACACATCATATAAGGTAGAAAGTGCAATAGCTGGCTCAGTAATTGGTCTGCCTTGCTGAACAAGTGCGTTTTCTGGAATGTTAGCTATGCCTAGAGGCAGGACAAACAGTGGCGCTGGCTGCTGCACCAGCGCCATCTTTGGCACAGTAATGTATTAGTAGAAGTATACACTGTAATTATATTTTTTTTACTACCCTGAGTTCATGATAGGCAAAGTATTAGCACAGAGACAAGTGGCTGCTTGGGGTTTATTTCACCTTTATTAGCCACTAAGCATACAATGCCAAGAGACACATGGGAAAGGAGGGAAGGAACTTTCACTATAATGTACTGTATTTTTCTCCATATAAGACGCACCAATTTTCCCCAAAAGTGGGGGAAAACTTCAATGCATCTTCTTGGGCGAATGTAAAAAAAAAATGTATACTTACATTACACGTCCGCTGTCCCCACTATGTCGACGTCACCACTTCTCGGGCTGACACTCAGGTATTTGTGTCAGTATGTACTGACACCCGAGAGGAGGTGGCAGTTTCGGAAGCCAGAGCGGGGACACAGTGCCCCTGCTCTGGCTTTCATGAGTGTTTTATCACTGCGTTCCAGCCCGAGAGGCGGTGGTGGAAGCCTAAGCGGGGACAGCATTCATGTAAGTATACTTTTTTTGTTCTGGTTGGTTGGGGGGAATACCACACTGAAAAGGGGGATGGGGCAGGGAGAATGCCACACTGCCTATATGGGGAATGGGATGGGGGGGATGCAACACTGCCTATGGGAATGTGAGGGAGGAATGCCACACTGTCAAAGGGGATTGGAGGGGGGTACCACACTGCCTATGAGGAAAGGGAGGGGGGAATGCCCCACTGCCTATGAGAGGGGGGAATGCCACACTGCCTAGATCGGAGGGGGGAATTCCACACTGCCTATGGGAATGGGAAGGGGGAATGCCACACTGCCTATGGGAGTGGGAGGGGGGAATACCACACTGCCTATGGGAGTGGGAGGGGGGAATACCACACTGTCTATGGGAATGGGAGGGGGAAATGTCACACTGCCCATGGGTGATGGGGTGGGGGGGGGGTGCTACACTGCCTGTAATATGGTATTTTAGCACAACATTTAGTTTAGAATATTTTTTTTCTTATTTTTCTCCTCCGAATCCTAGGTGCGTCTTATATGACGAAAAATAAGGTATATTATTTTTATTATGCTGATCTTCATCCATCACAACCTCATTGGAAACAAGATGGATCTCACCTGTAAAAATGCCCCATCACGAGTAAACTTCCTTCACCAGATCTTTAGCATGACCCCGATTGTCTTGTCCTTAAAGTTTATTCCATATTAGTTTAATTGTCAGTGAGTGAATTTGGATTGAAGGCAACCCCAGGAGGGAACACTACGATAAGCTCTTGGGTAAAAGTGTCATTATCACTCGTCTACATTGTGGGATACATTTATTGAATGAAAAAATAGACAATTGGCATAGGAACCACAATTAACAGTGGAAATTATGAGCTGTGTGCTATAAAAACAGTGCTCCAGAATAATAGTAAGACAGACGTACATAAAGTCTAAGCCACAACGTCATCCGTCGTAATGTGTAATATCAGCATACTGATATTTATTGCGCTCCTTACCCTGCTGGTTTCAAGAGCTGACTGATGATTTGCTATTCGCGCCTTCAATGTACATGAAAGCCACTGTCTACGGTGACTTCATCCTTAAGGACATCTCATTATCAGCAACGACTAAGACCATGAAGAATATTTACAAGGGCTAAATAATACTATATTTTCATACAATCACCTGCTTGCCTCAACAGTATGTGGATGCTCAGAAAATAAACACATAACACACTTTTAACAGTAAGTCCATATTGGCCTTTAGGAGATGAGTTGGCGGTGTTGAAAAGGACACAAGACTAGAGCAAGGTTTCTCAAACAATTTTCTTATCATGTACCACTTTCTATTTTCTAATTCTCTCATGGGTTGTTGGTCAACTAAAACTGTGTTAAAAATACACAAAACAAACATTTGCAATGCACATAAATCACATCAATGCAGATAAATTGTATCCGATGGTCTGTCAGACAGAACACACAGAATGCAGGGCGGGGATGGTGAAGCAATGAAAAGCTTCACTGTGGGATCTCAGGAGGACGTGAGTATAAAACACAGCTGAAGTGTTTCACACCATGGGGCATCCCAAATCAGAATACCACCTAAAGAGGAGTTGTATCCAACTTTTAGACATGAGGTTACCAACTTTTTTTTATATCGAGTACCACTTTCTGTTTTTCAATGATCTCAAGTGGTATATATTGGGCACTGTCGCCAATAGCTTTGTTTCTTTCAGACCAAAGACTGAAAAACCTCCTGGACCAGGCCACAACCCAATGGTTGATGGAGGCCCTATTTGGAGGGCAAGTGGTGGAGGCCCTGGGATGCACGACCCTTGCGCCCTCATTATCCAGCCCTGTTGAAGGGTACCCCTTGTAGGGATTCATTGGGGTTGTAAGGATCTTACCGTCTCGCCGTCCCCGGTCCCGCGGTGCGTCTTCGGGCGGCCCGCTGCCGCCTCCTGTCCGGCAGTCTCCTTGTGTTGCTGCCTCCCGGCGCTGCTGTGAGGTCTGGGGTTCGGCGGCGGCGGGGTATGGTAGTGGCCGCGCTATGGCCCGCTCAGTGGGGCTGGGCGGCCCCGCCAGTCTGTCCGCCGACGCGGCTCTTCCTCCTTCTGGCGGGTGCCCGCCCGGCCAGCAACGTGCTCGCGCGCGCGAGCACGTTCTCTTTATGCCTCCCGGCGGCGCTCCTCCCAGCGCGCCCGCCGGAGGCGGATTTGAAGTATCCAATCATCTGCATCCTGGTGGGAGTCGGTCCCAGGGACTGGACGGCCTGTCTGGCCTGGGCAGTTCAGTTCCTGGGACCGCTCCCGTTTTTTGAAGTTGCACCAATCATTCCAATTCCCTCCTTGACTTCCCTTTCCTACTGGCCAGTACTTCCTTTATATTCAGGCTGCTCCATTTTCCCAGTGCCCGTTATAGCCTCTGGGTTGTTGGGAGCGTTATAGATTGTCCTTGATCGTATATACTCGGCTTGTTATTTCTGACCATCCTTGCTTGCTGCCTGCCCTGACCTTTTGCCTGCCTGACTTCGATTTTGCCTGACCCTTCTGATCCCTCGCCCCGTGACCTCCTGGATTGACCTCGGCTTGTTTGACTCCTCTTTGTTACCTCCGCTGGATACCTCGCTTTGTGATCTCCTGGTTTGACCTCGGCTAGTTATTGGACATTCTCCTCCAAGCATCCTCCTTTGGGACTCCCTGCCGTTCATCAGTTTCCACCTTAAGCTGGTAATCTTTGCGCCCATTAAGTCCTGGGGGTAACCGAGTCTGGAGAGGCATAATCCGCGTCTCCTGTGAGCGGGGACTTGTCTATAGGCAGAAGAGGAGGTGGAGATTGGGGATTATCAGCTTAAGACAGAAAGGTGTCCGGCACAGCCTAACAGGGGTCAGGTATGAGGGACGTGGTTGGGAGAGACTTTGGAGAGAATTGAGTGAATTCCAGCACAGGGTCTGAGTGAGGTGCCAGCTCAGTTAGCTCTAAAACATTGTGGCCCACCAGAAATTCTTCCTTTGCTCACTATGGCCAGTCCACCTCTGATCAAGGTCATGTTAAAGATCTGGTGAAGCAACCTTTGGGTGTGCTTTTGGGCATAAACAGAAGTTTACATCTGAATGAGCTTTTTAACTAGAACACACTAAAGAATTCAGTAAAAATGTATGGTCCTAGTTTTTGCCAAAAACTCACCTACCCCTGTAATGTAATTTTATCATTTGTAATATGATGTAATGGAGCATTTTTACTTCAATTTAAAAATAATGCCTACAACACTAGAAAAATGATGTACCTCACCTGTAGAAATGCCCCAACAAAGAGGTAGTAAGTACTGAGCTGCTCAAACCATGGATCCCAGGGAGCAGTTAGAGGTTAGGTGCCTTGCTCAGGAGCACTTCAATCATGTCCCGCCAGGGCTGCAAGTTCAATTCTTTATCACTAGGCCATGAGTGACTCGTAAATGATCTAATATTGTCTATATGTGATTATTAAACAAATTGATTGTTTTACATAGGCAAAGGGGGGGGGCAAATTTGGGAGACCTGTGTGGTTCTCAGACCCCCTTATGTGTGGCTCATGAGCTGTTTGTTTGACCAAACACTTGTGGAGCTCTAGCACGCTCTTGAGACTACAGGGTTAAACTGAGCCCAGGGCTGGTCATTGCCAGAGATACGAATGGGGAAATGCAAAATCAGCCAAACAAGTCTACTGTCTCAATAGCTTCCAGCACCCCTGGTCTCCCAGCCTCTTTGCATGTTGTCTGGGCTTTGATTTTGCCCTCTAACCTCTTTGGGGTAGGGGCAAACATTAGAGATGGGCAAACCCGAACCTCAAATTTAAGGGTCGTACTAAACTTTCCAAGCTCAGGTTCCAAAACCCGAACATAGACTTCAGCCAGAAGTCTGTGTTCGAGTTTGGCGTCCGTCCTGAACACATAAAAACTGGTTGATGGGGTGCTGAGCAACATAGGGTGCCACAGGAAGCTTCTGTAACCCACCTCAGCTCTCTTCATCAGCAGAGCGGCCACAGCGTTTAAATTTGGTCCAACTCGGGGCTACAAAGAGATAGCTGCTGCCTCCCATTAGCGAGGACAGTTCTAGAGCCACAACCGAACTTTGCGAGTTTCGGTTCCCAATCCCGAACACACTACAGCCAGAAGTCAGTGTTTGAGTTCGGCATCTGGCCCGAACATGGCAGCGGAGTTTGAATTTGGCCCCAGGCGGTTCTACAGAAAGGTGGCTCCCATGAGTGAGGACAGTTTTAGAGCCAGTACCGAACTTTGCGAGTTCGGGTTCCCAATCCCGAACAAGGACTTCAGCCAGAAATCCGTGTTTGAGTTTGGTGTCTGGCCCAAAAATGGAAAAACTAGTTGATGGGCTGCGATCCTCTTCCTTCGCAGCAGCGGTTGAGGAGCACCGCTCACTCATCACGCCATCTTTCTGTAGCTCAGATTAGGGCCAAATTCAAATGTCACTGCTGCTCCGCCGCTGCTGAGAGAAAGAGGATCATGGGCTGAAGTGAGTTACAGCAGCATGCTTCCTACTGCACACCCTGCGCCCCCCGCCACAGCCATCCCACAAAGTTCAGATCCCTGTTGATTTCAATAGGGACCTGGGTTTTGGTCCCCGAACCCCAACATTTATTCAAAGTTCCTATTTAGGGTTTCACTCAGAGTCCTTAGGGTCACCGGCTGGTGAAAAATATCTTAGCCGGGGTCCCGGGGGGGGCTGTGTGTCCCTTGGAAAAAAATATAACCTCTGTACTCAACTCTGATTACTTATTTATTCAGTTATACAGGTACTGATTAAAATATTTACTTTTACACCTCAAGTATTAGTCTTATATAGGTATTCAAATAGTCCTTAGCAGAAGACGGTGTTAGGTTTCTGCTGATAAATTGTTCCAGAATGTAATCTCTGGGTTAGTGTATTGAGGGAGGGAGGGGCTTAGATACTTGCCCGTCCTTATATGACTTTTTGTCCGTGGGTCTTATCCTCAGTTTGTAGCAATGCATGGGTAGTTGCTCCACAGTTTGTAGCTGACTGTTGACCCTTCGAAGTTTGTAGCAAGTTGTTGGCGACTCCTTCACAGACGCGTTTCGCCTATGGCTTCTTCAGTGTGGGAGTCTGTGGTTTATGCGTTCAGCTGGTGAGGGTGCCCCGGTGCCTGGAGTGCTGGCATGCTTGACGGTTGAAGTATTATGAGTTGTGCTGTTTTGGCCCTCACTGTGGGGTGTGTTGTTTATGGAGATCCGGGCCCTCCATGCCCCGTGGGGGGTTGTGGAGGGTAGCGTTGCCTTATGTGGTGCGCTCGTTTCAGTGGCGGTGCGCCCGGCGGGCATTAATTGCTGGGGTTTCCATGAGGTGCGTGTCCCGTCTATGTGTCCTATGCAGCGCTAGCGAGGCTTTTTTTTCCCTTGCACTATTGCGGCCAACGAAAGGCCCAATATACCTCACCACTCTGATAACTCCAAAAAGAAAAGAACACCTATTGACACCCCTAGAAACACCTATCTCTCCTCCCACTCTCCCTTTATTCAAATTTCGTCTGAACTTACTGGACGTGAACTTTGGGGGAGTTAACTCATCCTTAGTAATCATTTATGTGCAGCAAGTTTTTGTTTGGTGGGGCAGAAAGATCTGCATGCACACAGGACTGTCTTGTTGGATGCTTTTGAGTTCCTCACTACATTAGTTCACAATGAATGTGGTTCTCCATGCTGAACAGGACCCTGTGCGACAGCATGTACAATTCTCTACAGGAAATGGAGGAGAGGCCCACGGGATAGGCTTCAAGTAATCTCCTTGCTGCCTTACATTGAGTTGTCTAGACTGTTCCTTTAAATGTTACATTTAGCTTTGTCCTCTGCTATTACTTCCCCTAGGTCATCTCTTTGCATTTTTATGTTTTTATATTTACAGGTCCCGTCCAGATTTGGGGTAATGTGTTTGGGGTAATTAGCTGCAAAATTATGAGCATTTTGCCTTCACTTTGGCAGGTCATTCTGCTCCATAATATCCTGTTGATCTATTGCACTGATCAGAGTTGCAAGCTGCCCACCTTGCCAGAGCTACAGACGCGAACGAAGCCCGGGAACATTATGATAGGTGTGAACATGGCAGTAAACATGGACATGGTGTACCAAAAAGCTACATTTAATATTAAACCTGCCAAAGGGGCTTGTTCATTGTAAGTACTTGAATGATTTATTAATTAGTTTTATTGTCTGTTATACAGTGCCTTGAAAAACTGTTAATATCCCTTGAACTTTTACACAGTTTTAAACTCTACAGCAGGGGTGTCAAACTTATTTTAACACATCAGCATTCAGGTTGCCTCCAAAGGGCCGGGTAATAACAAATGCAAAACGAAATGCAAGCACGACCATTCAAATGTGCTCAAATGTATGGTCAAAATGTAACTCGGTCAGGACAATCACAAACTATTTTTGCCCAACACAATGAATTATTTTGCCCAGGACAGCTGCCAAATTATTTTGGCCAGGACAGATGCAGAATTATTTTGGCCAGGACAGATGCAGAATTATTTTGGCCAGGACAGATGCAGAATTATTTTGTTCAGGAAACATACAGACACTAAACTATTTAAAAAAAATATAAAAAGAACACAGCGCTAAAATCTCAAAGAAATAAATGTTAACAACCGATCAATCTTAAAGTTGATGCTACCACGTGCCAGAACTTCTCATCCACATAATGTTCCAACAGCAGTCTGTATAAATATTTTTACGGCACAGAGCAATGAACAGTGCAGATTTCAGCACATCCAAAGGAAAGTTCAAAGAGTTGTCCCACATCTAGAATCAATTCAATTCACACACGTGCCCACCACCTTATGGGTATCTGCTTACCAGCTTCTAATTATATGTAGGCTTCTCAAAAGAATTTCCACTGAATAGATTGCCAAGTCAATAATCACTTGTAATAAGAATGGTTTCCATAGGAAGACTTATGACTCGAGTACATAAATCGGAAAAAGAGAGCACAGAAAAGAACCTAGTGCAACTCATCAATAACGAGGCATGTCAATAAAACAGATCCCCTTTGAGCCTTTGCAAAAGTTGCATTGTCCAGCAACGAAACGCGTTAGGTAGGAGGACGGCGCCTGGCACGGGGAAGGACCCTTGGTGCACATTTCACAGCACTCATCCTGCCATCTCTGCAAACAGCCGTAGTGGAGGTGGAAAAGGAGGGATCAGCTGGGATCTGTTTTATTGACATGCCCCGTTATTTCGTGGAATTGTAAGTGCATTTTTATTATTAAATTGTTATGATCAAATGACAGAGTTGCACCAGGTTCTTTTCTGTGCTCTCTTTTTCCGATTTATGTACTCGAGTCATAAGTCTTTCTATGGAAACCATTCTTATTACAAGTGATTATTGACTTGGCAATCTATTCAGTGGAAATTCTTTTGAGAAGCCTACATATAATTAGAAGCTGGTAAGCAGATACCCATAAGGTGGTGGGCACGTGTGTGAATTGAATTGATTCTAGATGTGCATGCACCGTGGGACAACTCTTTGAACTTTCCTTTGGATGTGCTGAAATCTGCACTGTTCATTGCTCTGTGCCGTAAAAATATTTATACTAAACTATTTTGCCCAGTAAAGATGCCAATTTTTTGGGCCAGATGTAGAATTATTTTTCCCAACACAGCTGCAGAATTATTTCGTTCCGGAAAGATGCCGACACTAAATTATTTTGCCCGGTACAGATGCCAAATTATTTTGCCCAGGACGGCTGCAGAATTATATTGTTTAGGAAACATGCAGACACTAAATTATTTTGCCCAGTACAGATGCCAAATTATTTTGCCCAGGTCAGATGCAGAATTATTTTGACTAATGCCCTTATTCATCAAGCGATAGCGCCAGGTAGTGTCTGACGAGCGCCAGGTAGCGGCAGCTAACGCGACTACCGACTCAAGTACGCCCGGCGGCGGTCACAATGACGCATTTATCAAGCAAAATGAGGCTAGCGCCGGCGAGAGCGACGGCTAGCGCGGCATTCATCATGAAGCCGCCTGGACCGAACAGCGCCGCTGCAAATTCCCTCACAGCGTCAGGTATGAGCTGTCGCTCCCTGGCGATGTCCAATGCATTTCAATGGAGCAATCTATAATTATTCATAATTAATTGGTATTAATTTTTTTTTTTTTTAATGTCAAAAAATCGGAGACCACTTCTGCAATGTTAGGATTTATTTTTAAGTCAAAAAAAAAATTTAAAAAAATATGTGCAGAATTGATCTAACAGGTCTGAGATTAATGTATTCATATTACAAAATGATTCTAAAAACATGTATAATGTTACATTAAAAAAATATGGTTGTTTAGGGGTTAAAAACTAGTTAATGCACATCGCCGCCAGCGCTCTGGGGTTTAAACAAGGAATGGACAGCGACAGCACATTTGGAGCGTGATTTGTTGATGAATATGAAACTAGCCGTTCGCTCTGGCCATTTGTTGTCAGGTGCTCACATACAACGCTGGACCTGTGAAACAGCGACCCCCCAGCCCGTATTCAACATTACCGCACACCGACTGAGTCGCTGTCATCAAGCTAACGCCGGCCAAGCACAGCGAATACTGGCTGGCGCTGAAAAAATCACGCTACAGTCGCTCATCTGTCGCTACCTGGCGCTATTAATGAATCGGCCTCCCCGGCAGATTCAGAACTATTTTATTCAGTAAAAATACAGACACAAATTATTTTGCCCAGTACAGATGCCTAATTATTTTGCCTAGGACAGATGCAGAATGATTTTGGCCAGAACAGATTCAGAATTGCTCAGAAAGGATACAGACACTACATTATTTTGCCTGGCACAGATGCCGATTTTTTTTTGTCCAGGGCAGATGTAGAATTATTTTTCTCAACACAGCTGCAGAATTATATTGTTCAGGAAACATGCAGACAATAAATTATTTTGCCCAGTACAGATGCCCAATTATTTTTGCAAGGGCAGATTCAGAATTATTTTTCCCAAGACAGATGCAGAATTATTTGGTTAGGACAGATGCAAAATTATTTTGCCCAGGACAGCTTCACAATCATTTTTCCCAACCTAGCTGGCTATAGCTAGCGATAACCCCTGCAATAGATGTAGAACCCTTTGGTGTGGCAGTAAGTTGGGTGAATTAGGAAAACCACATCTGGGGGCAGCATTAAAGACATTACTGTGCACCTGAATGTAGCGCAGTGTATCGCGGCATCTCCATACTCAGATACGATGGCGCGCTGCCAGTGTCAGAATTCTTGGATTGATTGGGCCTTGAGTTTGACACATGTGCTCTACAGCCACAACAATGAAGGGGGGGGGGGGGTGTGCCACAGTACCTGCGACGGATGGCACGGGGGGACCGTCTGGCGCTTAATATACACAAACGTCAATCAAGCCAATGCTGACACCCTTTCCTCTATTGTAGTAAATGGAGTGGGCACTACCACTCACTGTGACTGGCATAAGGGGACAGACGCTCGGCTATGGGATGGCAGAGATGAAACCATTTCAAACTGCAGGGGATTGTCTATTGTTTATTATGTTTGTACGGGCAGGGAATGTGGCTATAATGTTTAAAATGTGGAAAAGTTTAGGGGATATAAATACTTTTTCAATGCACTGTAGATGTTTTTTGAGTGTTTATGTTTTATAGCTTTTCGTACATATGAGCAAGCTAATTGAGGGAAGGTCATGTCAGCATGAAGGGAAAGCCCACTTTCAATGGTATATTTTGCTGTATATATTATTTTTTGCCAAAAGGATGCTAAAAAAAAACTGCAAAAAGCTCCACCAAGCACCGGTGTTTTTGGGTGGTGAAAACACAGTGCACAGTACAAAGGCAGGCAACAAAAATGGTAGAAGGACTTAAACTTAAAACTGAAAAATCAGGAAAGACTTAAAGAACGGGGAGGCCGATTCATTAATAGCGCCAGGTAGCGCCAGATGAGCGACTGTAGCGTGATTTTTTTCAGCGCCAGCCAGTATTCGCTGTGCTTGGCCGGCGTTAGCTTGATGACAGCGACTCAGTCGGTGTGCGGTAATGTTGAATACGGGCTTAGGGGTCGCTGTTTCACAGGTTCAGCTTTGTATGTGAGCGCCTGACAGCGAATGGCCAGAGCGAACGGCTAGCTTCATATTCATTAACAAATCACGCTCCGAATGTGCTGTCGCTGTCCATTCCTTGTTTAAACCCCAGAGCGCTGGCGGCGATGTGTATTAACTAGTTTTTAACCCCTAAACAACCATATTTTTTGATTGTAACATTATACATGTTTTTAGAATCATTTTGTAATATGAATACATTAATATCAGACCTGTTAGATCAATTCTGCACAAATTATTTTTTAATTTATTTTTTACTTAAAAATAAATCCTAACATTGCAGAAGTGGTCTCCGAATTTTTGACATTAAAAAAAAAAAAAATGTGAAATATGTGTTTTTAAGAAGAAACTTAATGATAGAACAAGGGGGCCCCAGCCTGAAGCTGGTCGGAGGGAAGATCAGGAGCAATGTTAGAAAATATTATTTTACAGAAAGAGTAGTAGATGCTTGGAACAACCTTCCAGCAGAGGTTGTTGAAAAATCGACAGTCAGTGAATTTAAACATGCCTGGGATAAGCCTCCATCTATCCTAAGATAAAGAGAACATACAGTATATACATAAGGACATAAGCCTCCATCTATCCTAAGATAAAGAGAACATACAGTATACACATAAGGACATAAGCCTCCATCTATCCTAAGATAAAGAGAACATACAGTATACACATAAGGGCATAAGCCTCCATCTATCCTAAGATAAAGAGAACATACAGTATACACATAAGGGCATAAGCCTCCATCTATCCTAAGATAAAGAGAACATACAGTATATACATAAGGGCATAAGCCTCCATCTATCCTAAGATAAAGAGAACATACAGTATACACATAAGGACATAAGCCTCCATCTATCCTAAGATAAAGAGAACATACAGTATACACATAAGGACATAAGCCTCCATCTATCCTAAGATAAAGAGAACATACAGTATACACATAAGGGCATAAGCCTCCATCTATCCTAAGATAAAGAGAACATACAGTATATACATAAGGGCATAAGCCTCCATCTATCCTAAGATAAAGAGAACATACAGTATATACATAAGGGCATAAGCCTCCATCTATCCTAATATAAAGAGAACATACAGTATATACATAAGGACATAAACCTCTATCTATCCTAAGATAAAGAGAACATACAGTATACACATAAGGGCATAAGCCTCTATCTATCCTAAGATAAAGAGAACATACAGTATACACATAAGGGCATAATCCTCCATCTATCCTAAGATAAAGAGAACATACAGTATATACATAAGGGCATAAACCTCTATCTATCCTAAGATAAAGAGAACATACAGTATACACATAAGGGCATAAGCCTCCATCTATCCTAAGATAAAGAGAACATACAGTATATACATAAGGGCATAAGCCTCCATCTATCCTAAGATAAAGAGAACATACAGTATATACATAAGGGCATAAGCCTCCATCTATCCTAAGATAAAGAGAACATACAGTATATACATAAGGGCATAAGCCTCCATCTATCCTAAGATAAAGAGAACATACAGTATATACATAAGGACATACGCCTCCATCTATCCTAATATAAAGAGAACATACAGTATACACATAAGGACATTAGCCTCCATCTATCCTAAGATAAAGAGAACATACAGTATACACATAAGGACATTAGCCTCCATCTATCCTAAGATAAAGAGAACATACAGTATATACATAAGGTCAGACTAGATGGAGCGTATGGTTTCTTAACGTCAACCATCTATGTTTCTATGTTTCACCTCAGGGGAATGGGTGTTCCCTCTATCTATGACTAAGTGATTAAGGACCAGGAGTAGTCCGAAACACGTCATAAGTCCCCAGAACACCCTATGCTGCTACGATCTTACATCTTTTTAGAGGTTTGCCTTTGCTACTTATGTAGATGCTTTTTGGATAATTAATAAAAGGATGTTTTACTTTATGGAGCCCGGACCATTCACCTTTATTACGGAGCATGGACTTGCAAAACAGTGTTACGATATTCTCTCTTTTCCCTAAAGGTTTGGTGCTGAATTCTTTCAGTCTCTTCAGACAATCAATTACACAATTGAGGAGATCAATAATAATCCCAATATTCTCCCAAATATAACACTGGGTTTCCAGATGTTCGACACCTGCATTGATCCGCATTATGAATTACAGGGAGCTTTACATTTCCTGACTCAGCCGACCTCCGCGGACCTGAACAATCCGTGTAATTCAAGTCTCTCCTTCCCAGCAATCATTGGCAGCTCTATCTCTGCAAACTCAATAATCCTCGCTCATGTGTTGGGAGTCTTCCGATATCCACAGGTAAGTGTTTATATTTAAACCGGACCTTCAGCGTGATTTATTGAAAAGCCCAAACCCTTATAAAACTATTCCCCAGCATCTAAAATTAATATATTTTAGGTTTTTAGTCACTTACTTATTATTCTTTCCCCCACTGGGCCGCAACTCTGTTCAGGACTTTAGGATACGGGCGCCGCCATCTTGACTCGGAAGCATCACACTTACTGAGGAGAGGAGAGTGGGATGAAGTGCAGGAGGTGGGTTATAGCTGTGCTTTGCTCAGACAGAGCAGAGCTGGGGTCAGGAAAAGGTCAGCAGTCCCAGAATGCAGAGCAGCACAGTCAGAAGACACTTCCTGTTTGCAGGCTGCCTGATGTTCCATCAGCCACCATCTTGGATGTTTAAAGGCTCATAACATGCAGTAGATGCAGGTAGGATGATTTTTAATGTGGGCAATCTGTATGTACAGGTTGGGGGAAACGTATAAGATAGGCTCTAATTCAGGGTGAGGGTCCGGATTAATGTGGGCAATCTGTATGTACAGGGTGTGGAAAACATATAAGATAGGCTCTTATTCAGAGTGAAAGTCCAGATTAATGTGGGAAACATATAAGATAGGCTCTTATTCAGGGTGAGGGTCCGGATTAATTTGGGCAATCTGTATTTACCGGGTGTGGAAAACATATAAGATAGGCTCTTATTCAGGGTGAAGGTCCGGATTAATGTGGGCAATCTGTATGTACAGGGTGGGGGGAAACATATAAGATAGACTCTTATTCAGGGGGAAGGTCCGGATTAATGTGGGCAATCTGTATGTACAGGGTGTGGAAAACATATAAGATAGACTCTAATTCAGGGTGAAGGTCTGGATTAATGTGGGCAATCTGTATGTACAGGGTGGGTGGAAACATATAAGATAGGCTCTAATTCAGAGTGAAGGTCCGGATTAATGTGAGCAATCTGTATGTACAGGGTGGGGGGAAACATATAAGATAGGCTCTTATTCAGAGTGAAGGTCCGGATTAATGTGGGCAATCTGTATGTACAGGGTGTGGGAAACATATAAGATAGGCTCTTATTTAGAGTGAAGATCTGGATTAATGTGGGGAATCTGTATATACAGGGTGTGGGAAACATATAAGATAGGCTCTTATTCAGAGTGAAGGTCCGGATTAATGTGAGCAATCTGTATGTACAGGGTGGGGGGAAACATATAAGATAGGCTCTTATTCAGAGTGAAGGTCCGGATTAATGTGGGCAATCTGTATGTACAGGTTGGGGGAGACATATAAAATAGGCTCTTATTCAGAGTGAAGGTCTGGATTAATGTGAGCAATCTGTATATATAGGGTGTGGGAAACATATAAGATAGGCTCTTATTCAGTGTAAAGGACCGCTTTAACCATTACATTTCTCCAGTATCAGTTATTACTTATTAACTTGGATTGTGATCTCCCTGCTGTTTGACACCCCCTAGTTTGCCGGGAATCATATCTCCTGCATCCAGTGGAGGACTGGGGCCAACAATCAGCCCTGGATTTTACATCTCTGCTGAGCCCCCCCCCCCCCCCAGCCATGATGCCGGGGCTATAGCATTGGGCTCTGGCTTGTGGGTACAGTGGGGCTGAGAGGGAGACTAAGGGGGACAGGGATTGAATGTGGGTCTTAAAAGCAGCAGCCCAACTGGGACCAAAGCAATGCGGCCCACCGGGCATTGTTCCGGGTGTCCCTATGACCAGTCCATCCTTGCCTGCATCCATGTCAGGCCTATGTGAATGGCCGGCTCGGGTACACACAGCCGGAGGGGAGCAGCTAAAGCGGTGCTTGCCACTCCTATGCATTCAGGGGTTTGTAGCCGGCGGAAGGTATTCAGCCATTATCTTTGTTGGTCTTTAAATGTAATGTTTCATATCTGTCCTGCAGTTGCACTACATCACCACAAGATGGCACTGTTGGATTAGAAATGAATTGTGACATTACAGGTCTACCAAACGTACAGCCTAACCACATAGGAGTACAGCTGAACTGCTATTGGCTAAGGTGAGTAGAAAGTTAGAGAAGGTTCTAGAGGCCACTAGAGGGAGTCTATATAAGGAGAGTTACCTCAGAATGAACAGTGATCTACAAGATGTAGGTGTAAGGGATTGCCGGACACCCCTCTTTCATAAGCCAAGCAATCCCCAATCTCCACCGCCTCTTGTGCCTATAGACAAGCCCCAGCTTGCTGGAGACACGGGTTATGCCTCTCCAGACTCGGTTGCCCCCAGGTCTTACTGGCGCAAAGATTGCAGGCTTATGGTGAAGAAGGATGAACAGCGGGGTATCCCAAATTGGAAGTTCGAGCGGGCTGAGACCGGAACGTTGAGTTCAGCAGGTGAGACAAGGATGGTCGAGACGAGCAGGGGTCAAAGCCGGGTAGTCACAGGGCACGGTATCCAAGGGGTTAGACGGAGCAGGGTCGAGACAAGCAGGGGTCAAAAGCCGGGTGGTCACAGGGCACGGTATCCAAGAGGTTAGACGGAGCAGGGTCGAGACAAGCAGGGGTCAAAAGCCGGGTGGTCACAGGGCACGGTATCCAAGGGGTTAGACGGAGCAGGGTCGAGACAAGCAGGGGTCAAAAGCCGGGTAGTCACAGGGCACGGTATCCAAGGGGTTAGACGGAGCAGGGTCGAGGCAAGCAGGGGTCAAAAGCCGGGTAGTCACAGGGCACGGTATCCAAGAGGTTAGACGGAGCAGGGTCGAGACAAGCAGGGGTCAAAAGCCGGGTGGTCACCAGAACGCGGTACCAAAAATGGGCAAGGCAAAGACATGGTCAGACAGGCAGATGGTCGGTGCGGGCAGCAGGCAGGGATGGTCAAAGACAGAGCCGGATCAGTAAACACTAAACGCAATCCAAAAGCACACCCAAGCTATTAAAGGCTATAACGGGCACTGGTGGAAAGGACAAGAACGTATTTATAGGGGGACTGACCAATGGGAAGGGGAATGTGGTGTTTGGTGTACACTGTGGGTGATTGGTGCAAGTTAGGATTAAGCTCCCTATAGGAGCAGCCCCAGGGACTGGACCGCCCTGGCCAGTCAGGCTGTCCAGTCCCTGGGTTCATCCCCACCCAGGTAAAGGACCTGACTGGTCCATTCAACTTACCCCCGGCGAATGCGCTGGGAGCAGCACCGCCGGGGGGCATATAGGGAACGTGCTCGCGCGCGCGTGACTGACCAGGCGCGCTCCCCGAGAGGAGAGGAGACGCCACACCGGCCGAAGAGGCGGAGGAGCCGCCCACCGACGCAGAGTGAAACCCCGCGCCGCCGACCCCAGCCGCTGCCACCGAGGCAGAGGAGCCGGCGGAGACCGAGGCCCCAGCGCGGGACGTGGAGGCGGACACCCGGCGTGACCGCCGGAAGACCGGAGCCAGGCGCCGCCAGGAAGAGGCGCCGCGGGGCAAACACCGGGGAGCAGGTAAGAACCTTACAGTAGGCCCTTATTTAACAAGGGATAGCGACAGGTAGCGACTAGTGAGCGGCCGGTAATGACGGGCCCCGCCACGAGAACGCCGGCTCCCCACCACAATCACACATTTATCAAGCCGATCCTGCTTAGCGACTGAGATAGCGCCATATAGCGACTCATTCATCATTATTCCAGCCTCAGCCCACAGCGCCAGCGTCCGACCTTGAACAGCGACAGGTATGACCTCTCGCTACCTGGCGCTCTCCAATGCATTTCAATGGAACAATCTTCAAATATTCATAATTAATTGTTAGTAATGTTTATTTTTTTTTTTTTAAATGTGAAAAATTCTGTGACCACTTCTGCCATGTTAGATAATTTTTTTAAGGGAAAAAAAATTGTACAGAATTGATATTACAGGTCTGATATTAATGTATTCATATTACTAAATTCTTGAAAAATTTTTTTTTTTTTGGTTTCCAAAAATATGGTTGTTTGGGGGTTAAAAAAACTACTTTTAACCCATCGCCGCCAGCGCTCTGGGGTTTGAACATGCATTTCACAGCGCGAGAATTTTTTGAGCGTGATTTGTTAATGAATATGGTGGGAGCTGGTCGCTCTGACCAGTCGCTATCATGCGCTCCCATACAGCGCGGAACCTGTCAAATAGCGACTCATCACCCAATATTCAACATTACGGAAAACCGACTGAGTCGCTATCAACAACCGAACAACAGCCAAGCATAGCGACTACTAGCGGGCGCTCTGAAAACGCCGCTACAGTCGCTCAACTGTCGCTACCTGGCGCTATTACTGAATCGGCCTCTTAGAGAAGGTTCTAGAGGCCACTAGAGGGAGTCTATATAAGGAGAGTTACTTCAGAAGGAGTCAGAACGGAACATGCAAGATGTAGTTCTCTATTGTAGTAACCGGGAGTGAGAGGAAGGTACCAGCAGGGTCAACTGGTAGCAGTCGCAGAGAGAGAAGGAGAGAGCAGAGGAGCCACATTCATACCTAAGGAGTATCCACAGGAGAAGGTGAACCTTTCTACCCAAGATGCTGAGGAGGAAGCCTAAGGCCGCAGTATTCTGCCATGGGGTCAGAATGAGTGACCACCACCTGTTGGAGTACATTTGGATGTAATGTTGGGCTATGGAAGCTGCTAAGGAAACTGTTGTGGAAAGACTGTATGACCTGCTATGAAGCCTAAAGTGTACCTGAAGTCCTGCTAATAAAGTGCCCTGTTCATAAAGTCGGTCTCATTGGAATTTTTGGAAGTAAGCCCACGTCAGGAGGTCCCTCAAGCCCGTTATAGAAGAACCCACTCCCCATACACCTGGATATGCAGGTGGATAGGCACTGCCACTGCTGTTGGGGGGGCAGGCCCTGGAATAAATATACAGCAGCTACAAATTAACTAATGGAACTCTGAAGCTGTCCCCTAGTGAAACCCAGGCCCTTATTTAAGAAGGGATAGCGTCAGGTAGTGGCTGGTTAATGAGAGGTAGCGACTGGTGAACGCCAGACACGGCAGCAATTACACATTTTTCAAGCAGAATCTGTTTAGCGACTGGGATAGCGCCATGTAGCGCCGGATTCATCATTTTCACAGCCTCAGCAAACAGCGCCGGCGTTCAGCCTTGCACAGTGCCAGGTATGACCTCTCGCTACCTGTCGCTCTCCCATACATTTCAATGGACGAACCTTTTCTTCTCTTTAAACGGGGTATTTGCTTTTTTTTTTTTTTTGTTTCCAAAAAATCACAAATAATTCTGTGTCCTCTTCTGGCATTGAAAAAGCAGTTTTTTTTTTTGTTTTTTTTTTACAATTTTTTCATTTTTTATATATTTCTTCAGAATTGACATTACAGGTCTGCCATTAATGTGTTCATGTTACAATGTTGTTACAATGTAATTCCATATGTTTTCGCTTTGTTACTAGTTGATAGATGCTGAAAAACAGACTTTAATCACACCGCCTCCTGCGCTCTGGGCTTCAGAGAAGCATTTTTCAGCGCCAGAGATTTGTGAGGCTGTTTTTTTTGCTGAATATGGTGTGAGTCGGTCGCTATGAGCAGTCGCTAACATGCGCTCCCATACAGCGCTGTACTGGTCAAATAGCGACTCCTCACAATGTATTCAACATTACTGAACAGCGACTGAGTCGCAATAAACTAGCGACTCACGGCTGAGCACTGCGACTACTAGCGGGAGCTCTGAAAATGCCGCTACAGACGCTCATCTGCCGCTACCTGGCGCTAATGATGAATCAGCCTGGCAGTGACTGGCCGCACACACGCAATTGATTAAAAAGTGGATAATATTTATATTTATTATTTAAGTTAGATAAAATTTCCTAGTGCATGAATACATATATATTACAAAACAAACCTACATAGACAACAAAGAATAAAAAAACATATAACAATGACCGGTATGGGGCAGGAAGGAAGTAATAGGGGCTAATCACAGTATGAAATGAACAAATAAAGATTATGAGGCTGATTTATTAATAGCGCCAGGTAGCGACAGATGAGCGACAGTAGCGGTATTTTCACAGCGCCCGCTAGTAGTCGCTGTGCTTGGCCGTTGTTTGGTTTTTGACAGCGACTCAGTCGGTGTGCGGTAATGTTGAATACGGGGTTAGGAGTCGCTGTTTGACAGGTTCCGCGCTGTATGGGAGCGCATGACAGCGAATGGCCATAGCGAACGGCTCCCAGCATATTCATTAACAAATCACGCTCAAAAAATTCTCGCGCTGTGAAATGCTTGTTTAAACCCCAGAGCGCTGGCGGCGATGGGTTAAAAGTAGTTTTTTAACCCCCAAACAACCATATTTTTTGGAAAAAAAAAAAGTTTTTCAAAACATTTTGTAATATGAATAATATCAGACCTGTAATATCAATTCTGCACAATTTTTTTTTTTTTTTTTTTTTAACCATAAAAAAAATATCTAACATTGCAGAAGTGGTCACAGAATTTTTGACATTAAAAAAAAAAAAAAATTCTAACAATTAATTATGAATATTTTAAGATTGTTCCATTGAAATGCATTGGAGAGCGCCAGGTAGCGAGAGGTCATACCTGTCGCTGTTCCAGGTCGCTCGCTGGCGCTGTGGGGTGAGGCTGGAATAATGGTGAATGAGTCGCTATCTGGCGCTCTGTCAGTCGCTAAGCAGGATCGGCTTGATAAATGTGTGATTGTGGAGGGGAGCCGGCGTTCTCGTGGCGGGGCCCGTCATTACCGGTCGCTCACCATTCGCTACCTGGCGCTATCCCTTGTTAAATAAGGGCCAAAGTGCAATGTGCTGTGATAATGCAGAGAAGGCATGTAACGTAGAGAAAATGGTGCAAAAGAACAATGATTGAAAACAGCGTGTAAGTCAATAGATAGATACAAACAAGTGAGGTAGCAATAACGTGCATGTGCAGTAAAACAAGGGCCCTATGACAATTAGGGCCACGTAAAAAGTGCGGGCAGGCTGATTCATCACTAACGGCAGGTAGCGACAGATGAGCGTCTGTAGCAGCATTTTCAGAGCGCCCGCTAGTAGTCGCAGTGCTCAGCCGTGGGTTGCTACTTTATAGCGACTCAGTCGCTGTTCAGTAATGTTGAATACATTGTGAGGAGTCGCTATTTGACCAGTACAGCGCTGTATGGGAGCGAATGGTAGCGACTGGTCATAGCAAAAAAACAGCCTCACAAATCTCTGGCGCTGAAAAATGCTTCTCTGAAGCCCAGAGCGCAGGAGGCGGTGTGTTTAAAGTCTGTTTTCCAGCATCTATCAACTAGTAACAAAGCGAAAACATATGGAATTACATTGTAGCAACATTGTAACATGACACTTTAATGGCAGACCTGTAATGTCATTTCTGAAGAAATATATAAAAAATGAAAAAATTGTGAGCTTATTCAATGTCAGGAGAGGTCACAGAATTATTTGTGATTTTTTGAAAAAAAAAAAAAAAAATAAACAAAAACCCCGTTTAAAGAGAAGGAAAGGATCGTCCATTGAAATGTATGGGAGAGCGACAGGTAGCGAGAGGTCATACCTGGCACTGTGCAAGGCTGAACGCCGGCGCTGTTCGCTGAGGCTGTGAAAATGATGAATCAGACGCTACATGGCGCTATCCCAGTTACTAAACAGATTCTGCTTGATAAATGTGTAATTGCGTGCCGTGTCCGGCGTTCACCAGTCGCTACCTGTCGCTACCTGTCATTAACCAGCCACTACCTGACGCTATCTTTTCTTAAATAAGGGCCTCCGTGCGAGAGAACAGCTTATGCTGCCGTGGAGGCAGTATGGGCAACCAGAGGATCACACTTTATAACAAAAGGTCCCAATAATAAAGAAAAATTATTAATACATCCCCAAAAGATCATTAAGTATGGGCCCCATCCATCCCGCACCAACATCCACGGTCACATTAACACCGACGCGTTGCCTGGTTTAGGTACCACTTCGTCAGGGTGAAGTGTCACTGTGTGCCGAGCATTTTAAATGATGGCTAAATAGCCAGGGAGGCGTCGTGGAGGGAGGGAGGGGAAACGGAAGTGACGCAGCAGTGTGTGACGCAGCAGTGTGTCCTACACTGATCCTCCACAGCTGTCACTAATTGCTGGGGGTGGAGTTAAGCTTATTTTTTATTGTTTTTAGAGCGCATTCTCTAAAAGTTCGGTTCAGACGAACCCAAATTTTCTGGGGGGAGATTCGGTGAATCGCATGAACCAAACTTCACTCATCTCTAATAAAGACCCAGAGTAAAGTGAATGACCGATCAAAAACATAACTCTCAACTTTTGAAAGCTGTAAAGAGGGACACAAGAAGAATTTTCCTTACACTCAAACCACACCCTCTAGCCACTCCCTTAAAGGGAAACACCACCTAAGAATTAAATAAATAATACAGAAAAGGCCTCCACAAAAGCGCATTATAGCCAGGGGCTGTAGTGAGAGTGGATTACCCCTGTTCCTGCCAGTTAGGCACATCCATTACAACCAGTGAGGGGCATCCCTCCAATACAGCCAGTGAGGGGCATCCTTCCAATACAGCCAGTGAGGTGCATCCATCATTACAGCTAGTGTGGGGCATCCCTCTAATACAGCCAGTGATGGCATCCCTCCGTTACAACCAGTGAGGGCCATCCCTCCAATACAGCCAGTGAGGGGCATCCCTCCAATACAGCCAGTGTGGGGCATCCCTCTAATACAGCCATTGAGGGGTATCCTTCCAATACAGCCAGTGAGGTGCATCCATCATTACAGCCAGTGTGGGGCATCCCTCTAATACAGCCAGTGAGGGCATCCCTCCATTACAACCAGTAAGGGCCATCCTTCTAATACAGCCAGTGAGGGGCATCCCTCCAATACAGCCAGTGCGGGGCATCCCTCTAATATAGCCAGTGAGGGCATCCCTCCATTACAACCAGTAAGGGCCATCCCTCCAATACAGCCAGTGAGGGGCATCCCTCCAATACAGCCAGTGCGGGGCATCCCTCTAATATAGCCAGTGAGGGCATCCCTCCATTACAACCAGTGAGGGCCATCCCTCCACCTGCCCACCGACAAACGCAGCGGCACGGACAGGCTCCTTCCTGGAGTCCCGCCCACCCACTGAAACACCAATGAGCTTAACGAAAGAAAAGAAAAACAGTCAGCCCGAGTGTGAGCACTTGGCTGCACATCTGGGGCCTGCGGTGGTGGTGGCGGGCGTATGAGAGGGCGCAGCGGGCGGGCATCTGAGAGGATGCAGTGACCTTCCAGCAACAGCCGACGGAGAGCGAAGACGATGCAGGACACGTGCATGCGCAGCGAGACGCAGGGACACGTGGCCGAAAGCGTGATTGTCCAGTGGAAATCTGGGCGATTGGGGGGGTATGCAAAAATTCCCCCACCGATAGATCATTTTGGCTAGTATTAGTTTGCTGATTTTAATGAAATGTTGTTTACTATTACCAGTAGTGTTAGGTGAATCCCCCAAAAGTTCGTATTCGGCAGGTTTGGCTGATCTTTGAGTAAAAGTTCAGGTTCGACCCCCCCCCCCCCCTTCCACAGCTTGTAAAAGGTCCCCAGAGACAAAATTGTGGATGAAAAGGAGAAATTGTAATGGCGGGTGTGGGCAGGTGTGGGGGGGATTGTTGGGGGGATTGACGCCAAATGTGCAGCAGGAAGTGCAGTTATACACCTTACCAGTGGCAGTGTTCTTTTCAAATGGTCTATGGCCATGGCCGCAGAAAGATGGCCACTGCTCCAATGAGCACTGAAAGCTGGCACTAGGAGTGTCTTCACTCATTGGAGCAGTGGCCATCTTTGTGTGGCCATGGCCGTAGATCATTTAACAGGAACGCCGACCGTGACCAAGGACTGGATTGGGGCTCAGGTAAATTCTACAGCAGCGTTTCCTGCTGCTGTACCCTTAAAGTGAACCATAACATGGAGTCTATGAGACTCCAGGGCAGACTTACTCCCTCCCCCTGGGGCATTCCAAACTGGCATGCCCCGCTGTGGGAAACCCCCCAGGGCATGTAGTAAACTCAACTTTCGTGGAGCCCATGGCACGGCTGCGAGCGGCGGCAGCATCACTCACTTCCCTTCTCGTCTGTGCGTGACCCCACCCGCCACAACTGAATGGGGGGCCGCACACAGCAGAAGTGTGCCAAGTGATTCTGGTGCCACTCACAAGTGCGGCAGGGATTTGAGTCGGCTGCTCTAGCTGCAGCGTGGGCCCGAGGACTGGTAAGTGGACTTGGTGCCCTTGGAGGGTTTCAAACAGCGGGGCACCCCAAACCGGGTGTACATGACATCATGGCCAGCCTAAGTGTGAAGCTGTATCCAGGGTGTGAAGTGCTGGTTGAATGGCAACCTACATCTCCGCACCTACCACCCACTGAGATGCACCGTGGGAAAGGGAGGAAACACCAAACTTCAGTGTCCTTGGTGCCCTAATTGCACCCCCCTCACCCCTAATAATTCCCAGCCAGGAGGGTCATTCTAGAGGTGGGCAAGGCTTTTGTCCACCCTCCCAGCCACACCCAATGTGGGGACAGAAGCAGCTTCAACCTACAGTATGCTAAGCTTTCTTATGCTCAATATTTGTCTTGGGAGGTAGTGAAGGAGCTGCTGTACACTTGCACTTACCTAAAAGGCAAGATCTATAGAAGTGTCTCACCAAAGTCTTAAAATGGAACAAAACAAAACGAGATTAAGACTATCCTGGGTTCCACTCGATGCCCAGGGGACATCAGGATTTGGGATGCCTCGCTGTATGAAACCCCGCAGATCGCCCAAATAACTCACCTTTCTTTGGTTCTACGGCCCATGTGGGGGCTCTCGTCCAACCAGCCATTTGCTGTGAATATGTAATGTTCAGCAAATGGCTCTGTTTATGGCGATTGGGTTCCTAGCAGCAGACACACTCCCGTCCCGTCTGAATAACTGAGGGGCGGGAGCATGCATCTTAACCAAAGATGCTGGGGATGCGGAATGGGGGTTTCACACAATTTAGGCTTCCTGTTTTGGGACACCCCAGGGGAGGGTCAGCTGCCTGACCTGAAATCTTTTAGATTTCAGGGCCGGCCCCGTTGGGTCTTATTCTGCTTTAAATAGCTCCACCAGTGTCCACAACAAGATGGCACCACAAGACTGCTAGCAGGCAATTGCTGGACTATATTACACTGGGGGGGGCAGTCTTCGGGTAAGGGCAACAGGGCTTGTAGGGCAGAGCATGCATGGGGGGCATCTCAAAACGGTGTACCACTATTAGTGTTGCTGTTCATATTCGGGTTAAATTGAAATTTCACCCAACATTTTTGGATTCTGTTGACTCGTCTTTGTGGTATTAAAGAGGAACATTGGACCGAACATAAAAAGGGGCTGCCCCCTATTGGCCCCTACTTACCTTTTGGATGTTGCCACTGCCTGCTGCAGAGATCCGGCTACTTCAGGGCCCGATCCCCACCAGCCGCTTAACCACCTGTTAATGACAAGCAAGGCCTAAGCCGTGTTCGGCAATGTCTTATGGCGATCTTGCAGCAAAGCAAAGTCTTGCGGGATTTCAGGAGGCCCCATCGCATCCCATTCAAGGGCACTGAGCAGACATGAGATGGGGGGCCATGCACAGTGCCTGATGGGATGCAAGGTGGCGACACCCGTTGGAAGGTTGCCCGGAAACCTGAGTGACCTAGAAGATGGATCCCTTCGTGAGGTGAGTAAAGAATGCCCAAAGGTAACAATGAAGGGCAGTAGATCGGTGAGGTTTGGGGGAGGTTTTAATGTTCCTCATTAACATACATATTTAGCTAAAAACTATGCCTATACTAAAACCAAAATCATTCTTACCTTCCAAAAGTGTTGCCAGTATTATTTCATCTGTTCAATAAATACCTATTTTGCAGATTAGCGCATTTTCAAGTGTCCCTATACTCAGCAACAGAAACATGTTCCCATCCTTCTTCAGGACATTTCCAAGTGATAAGTTACAGTCAACAAGAATGGCTCAGCTTATTTTGCACTTTGGTTGGTCATGGGTTGGTCTTGTGGCTATGGACAACGATTATGGTTTGATGGGAATCCAGCCAATCAAGGAAGAGATCATCAAAGCAGGAGCATGTGTTGCCTTCACTGAATACATTCGTCTAGCTCAACCAGATTTCAATGCTCCTAACATAGTGAAGACCATTAAACGCTCAGAAGCTAAGGTGATAGTGGTCTTCGCCATTGACACAATTTTTTCTTCTGTTGTGAACGAGCTGATACAGCAGAATGTTACAGGGAAGACATTTATTGGCAACGCTGGTTGGTCCAGATCCGGTTTATTGTCAGTAAGCAGTCTTTTCCCAGTATTATCTGGCTCCCTTGGTTTTTCCAGTCACCCTGTTCTAATTCCAGGACTGACTGGATTCCTCCAGAAACTGAATCCCTTTTTGCCTGCTCAAGACGACTGGGTGCAACTGTACTGGGAGAATTTATTCAACTGCAAAATCTCCAATGATACAAATCTCAGTGGCTTGGGCTCCTCAGTAGGACGGTGCACAGGAACCGAAAACCTAGAGGACATTAAGAACAGTCCTTCATTCCTCAGCAGCTTACAATATGCCCATACTGTTTATGGTGCCGTACATGTGTTGGCCAAAGCTTTGGATGATCTAACACGTTGCAAGACAGAGAAAGGCCCATTCATTGGAGGATCGTGTGCAAATATTTGGAATTTTAAACCATGGCAGGTAAATATTTTAAAGAGAAAGCTAGAAGAAAGAGCATTTAAGTATATATTAGAAAATGCATGTATTATACCTCAAAGAAGACCAAAACCCACTTAACTTCTGAAATATATTTGGCCAAAGCCCCTGCCGATACTCCCTTCTTAGGGTGTAGGAATAGAAATGGATATTTTTGCTTTTCAAAATGTCCTGGAACACTGATTTATTTTTTCTGTCTCTCGGTGCAAAATGGCAGGTGATCAGTCATTGCATAGGTGTGGCAATGACATCATTGCCACGCACAACAGTGGCAATGAATGGAGGAGACGGAGCTTTACAGGTAAAACAGGCGCCATTATCTGGGATTAGAGTGATGCAGGAGCAGTGAGAAATGCAAAAATGTACATAAGGGGGGCAATTCAGTGAATGTTAGTTAAAAATGTGGGTTTTGTTCCGCTTTAATCAAAATGTCTTCCTAGTTATGTACCATCCATACAACCTACCTGCCAGAATGTACTAAAACATAATTTTTAAAGCATGTAGCCAAATATCGTTTAAAATGTAAAACATTATTACTTATGGTACATATACACGGAGCGGTTTGCGAATAAAAAATTGATAAAGTGATTGCATATGTGTGTGCTGAACAGGACAGAACAAATTAAGAACACATTTAAGGTCTTTGTATAATACTATTTACAGCCATTTTCTGCTTCAACACACTGGCAATAAAGCAATGAACGATACATTTTATGTCAATCAGAATGATACAACACTTGACCAATGAGTGTATTCTCGTTGATCACTTGATTGCGGTGAGCATTGCAGCAGATCAGTTATTGCTTCGATTGTCTTCGCTTTAGAGATTATTCGTTTGCTAGTCGTTTCATAGAAATGGGTCATTAGGCATTGCTTCCTGTAAGTAGTGTAGGGCTGTTTTGGGGGGGGGGGGGTGATGGTAAACACCCCACTCAAGACAAGCTATGGAGCTAACCTGTTGGTAACAAAGAAAAGCTGAGCCTTTGCTGAGAGGAAGAGTGGATTAAACTTTTGGTCTGCCAGTGCCTCCACCCAGAATAGGGACCTTGCCATTGATAGGGAATACCTTTCTGGGAAATAGATCAAGTTGTCACACAATACATTTGGAGCAGAGGGACTACTGCTCCCAGCACCTATTTACCTAAGTCACTCACTGACACAGTCAAGCATAACAGTACTAGGAAATTTATGTAGTAAAGGTTAACTTGGCAATAAAAATGGATCATACACAGTATAACACAAAGAAAGGCCCAGCCAGGGCTTTAGTTAGTCATTGCACATAACCCGGGTATATATTGTCTATAGCTATATAGAAAGTAAGCACAGGATGCAAGCTGCAGGGGCCCCTGATCTTGACTCAAAGAGATGAATCACTCTTGACACGCAGTAGTCCATGATCAGATATTCAGCACAGTTGAAGCTTCTCTACAGGGCACACAACATCCGGACACATAGGTCAGCATGCAGAAGGCAATGAAAAGTCCAGGCGCAGCTACAGAAGATCCCCATGTGGCACCATCAGCTGGACATGCCGGTGAACATCGTAGTAGTCTGAAAAGTGATCCTGGCTCTCCTGTAAGGCTCTATATGTAGGTTGCAGCAGTACAGCTCCTGATGTCCCCCAATCAGTTCATCTGAGCAGGACAGGGTTGCTGTTCCCTCCCTCCTCCTGCACCTCCCTCCGCCTCCTATATCTCCTCCAGATTGATCACATTGCTGATTATTATGCAGCATTACAGATCCAAAGGCCATGCCCACTTTTTTAGAAGAGAAATCATGAGATGAACCTTTAAACTTCGATATCTCAGCCATTTCTTTTTCAATTTAAGACAGCGCCAAAAGTAGCCTGACGCAGTGGTGTAAAAATTACCATTACCTGCAGCATCAATTTAGCCAAAATAGGCAGTCCAAATTCATAACAAGAAAGCCATTTACAGGGAGAATCCAGAAAAACAAAGCTGGGTTATAAGGGGAATCATATAAATAAAGTCTTGGTCCATAGCATATAGCAACACCTTTTAACGCCATTTCATGTGAAAATTTATGTGCATGTGCAAAGCAACCAGCTTTTGCTCATGTGCCATAAAATGCACATGCACATTGAATTTGGCACCTGCCCCTTGCACCCACGGTCAAGAAATGTAAAGTCCCCGCCTGGAGAGGCGCTGATTTTCTCCCACGCACCATATCCACCCGAGAGAACAGCGTACAATGAACCTTTGCAAAGCATCTCGCAAATTTTAGATTATACATAAATACATTCTGTATTATGAGTAAAGCTGATGGCTTTTCTTCTATGTCTAGATGTATCATGGTTCAGATTTCACTGGTTGTAGCTCACTAGTTCTAGGTCCCTGTCACACACAAACTAGGAATAGTGACTCAAATCCATTATTCCAGGCAGATCCCACTATCACCTACAGAGCCTTGACACTGGCTCTATCTCTCTAGCTCACACTTCACATTGATCTCACTCACTAATGTCTAATCCAAACTAGAAATAGGGATCCTACTCCATTATTTCAAGTAGATCCTACTATTACCTACAGGGTCGTGAATCTTTCATCCCCTCACTAGCTATTCCCCATTATACGGACAGTTGCTCTTTTTTCTAACACCCTTCTAAGGTCCTCAAACTTACTTGCTTGCTTGCTTACTTTCTGAGGTCCTCAAATTTATTTGGGGCTTGACACCTCCAGAATCTTCCTTTATCTTTACCAATTCAGCGAGTTCCCTTAAATTTTCTATGCTACAGACTGCTACAGGGATCTACCTTTTGGCCATGTGTGGCAGCATGCGCATCCTTCTTGGCCAACCCCATTGGTTGTCTGAGCCACCACTAATGGGGTGATTGGGAGGGGAGTATTTTAGCATACCCTTTAGTTCAGAATACTTTTTTGCTTATTTTACTGCTTTAAATCCTGGGTGTGTCTTATGGTAAAGCGTGTGAGGGAAACGTACTGTACATTACAATGATCTTCAATGCAAAATGCTTAATTTTATAAGTTTTTAATCTATTTATGCTTAGCTAACACATTACATAAGAAGAGTCAGGATGACCCTCAGCTACGGGAGCGAGATTTACTTTGATGAAAATGGAAACGTCCCCTTCATCTACAGCATTGTGAACTGGCAGATGGGACCTGAGGGAAATGCTCATCAAGTTGAAGTTGGAACCTTTAGTACTGACTTATCTCTGGACAAAGCTTTGTCCATAAACTCCAGTCTAGTGCTTTGGCCAATGACAAGTCACCAGGTAAGACCACAGAGCTTTACAATTTGGAAAATAATTGTATTTACTGACATTGTATTTAGCCACATCCCTTAAAGCAGAACAAAACCCAGGAATTTGGCTGTGTAAACCCTCCTCTTCGCCCATAGAAACTAACCTTTCCAGGATCCAACGTTGCACGCATGGGCTCTCGTCCAATGAGAGCTGCCTGCCGTGACTACGTAATTTGGCAGGCAGCTCTCATTGACTTGAATTGGTAATGGCTAGGAAGGGAGCATGCGCACAATGCTGGGGATACAGGGGACGTGGCAGTGCACTCTCCATTGTAAACAATAAGAGTCGCCTGCCAAATGACGTAGTCACAGCAGGTGGCTCTCATTGGACGAGAGCCTGTGCATGCACCGTTGGAGCCTGGAAAAGAGGTTTTATGGGCGAACTAGGTGGTTTCACACAGTGGAATCTTTTAGATTGAATCTAAATCTGTCAGTTGAATCCAGGTAGCAGCATGACTGGGAGAGGAAGCTCCAAAATGGCCTCTACCTTTCTTTTCCAACTGTGCCAGGCTGTTGGTCCGGCTTAAGTTCTAAGACCACTCTAAGTAGGGTGCCCTGATTCCCTCACCAATGTCAGTACAGTAGGTAAGCCAATGTGAGAATTACCTTCATCCCACCTCGATAATGTGCATGTTCTACCTCAGCTGCCATTAGAGTATTATTCTTCCAAGCATTGATATTCAAAGCCTTGTTTAGATGCATTTTTCAGTGTGTCAACTGCATTCTGATCCAAACATCACAAAGACTGAGGCCACATGCAGGAAGTAGTCCTTCCTCAGGTTCTGACCCCAGACTGTCCCTTCTTAGGCAAAGGCATTTGCTCACTCCCACAATGAAACCTAATATGGACAATGCTGTCTTTGACCCCAACAAGCATGGTGTACTGCTCAGAACAAAAAATGTAGGGAGCGCATGGAGGAGAATGACTCCAGAGGGCCTTCCACAGTCTATATTGTTAACACTTAGTGTTCTGCCATCTTGCTATCACTGAACCACAACCTCCAAAGAGTTCATCCCACCTTCCCTCCAGACACTTCTCATGAGTCCCAGTCTTCTGGTTTGGTGTGACCCTTTCATTTCCTCACTAACTATTCCTCAGGACAGTTGCTCTGTTTTCTGGCATCTTTCTGAGATCCTCAAACTTACTTGCTTGCTTGCTTACTTTTGAGGTCCTCAAATGTATTTATTTGAGGCTTGACCCCTCTAAAATCATCCTGTATATTTACCCATTCAGGGTAGCAAGCATTCAAGCAATGTAAAGTGAAATAAGGACCACATGCCTCGTCCCATTAGATGCACTTTCCACCAATCACGGGTGGGGTGCCCGTGCGTCTTATGTATCGAATGCCCATACAAGACGCAAGAACATAATCATACCTGCCATTGCATGCGGTGTACTGTTCAGAAAAAAAAATGTAGGGAGCACCTGGAGGAGAATGATTCCAGAGGGTCTGTCTCACTCTATATTGTAAACACTCAGTGTTCTGTCATCTTGCATACTGGTTGCCTGAAAGCCGATATTCTCGGCTGTAAAGGGGTCTTTGTGATTGTGAACCACAAATAATCATCCCACCATCCCTTCAGACACTTCATAAGTCCAAGTTTTTTGTCCACTCTGGTCTGTCGTGACCCTTTCATTCCCTCACTAACTATTCCCCATTATAAGGACAGTTGCTTTGTTTCCTGACATCTTTCTGAGGTTCAAACTTGCTTGCCTGCTTACTTTTGAGGTCCTCAAATGTATTTGTGGTCTGATTTATTTGTGGCTTGACCCCTCCAGAATCATCCTTTTTCTTTACCCATTCAGGGTAGCAAGCAATCAAGCAATGCAAAGTGAAATAAGGACCATATTTCTCGCCCCATTAGACACGCTTTCTACCAATCACAGGTGGGGTGCCCATGCGTCTTATGTATCGAATGTCCATACAAGATGCAAGGATATAATCATACCTGCCATTGCATGCGGTGCTCTGCTGAGCAATTTGCGGCTCTGGTGTCCAAACACAGCACCCACAATGAAGAATGCAGGACGCAGCAGTGGTAGTTGGAGCATTCTTCATCTGACCCCAAGTTAAAGCCCAGACTGCCCTCCTTAGGCAAAGGCATCTGCTCACCCCCACATTGGAACCTCATATGGACGATGCTTTGTCTTTGACCCAAAAGAGCACGGTGTACTGCTCATAAAAAACGTAGGGAGTACCGGGAGGAGAGGAGGACTCCAGAGGGTCTGCCTCAGTCTTTATTGTTAACACTCAGTGTTCTCTCATCTTGCTATCCTGGTTGCCTGAAAGCTGATACTCCCAGCTGTAAAGGGGTCTCTGTGATTCTGAACCACAATCTCCAAAGTGGTCATCCCACCATCCCTTCAGAATGCAGCAGTGGTGGTTGGCGCATTCTTCATCTGACCCCAAGTTAAGGCCCAAACTTCCCCTTCTTAGGCAAAGGCATCTGCTCACCCCAACATTGGAACCCCATACGGACAATGCTTTGTCTTTGACCCAAAAGAGCATGGTGTACTGCTCAGAAGAAAAGTAAGGAGCTTCTGGAGGAAAGTGACTCTGTCATCTTGCTATATTGGTTGCTTGAAAGTTGATACTCCCAGCTGTAAAATGAATATCTGTGATTCTGAACCACACTCTCTAAAGTGATCCCACCATACTTTCAGACACGTCCCTGAGTCCCAGTCTTCTGTCCATCCTGGTCTGTCCTGGCATCCTGAGTAGTATTCTTGGGTTTCGCCATGGTGAATTTACCGTGCGCCTCAATTTTAAGACCATCCTCTTCCTAATATTGGAACCACCTGACACACCTGTGCAAAGTTCATGGGGTGACTAGGTGTCTGTTATTTGTTTAGTTTGTCCCGGTCCTTCGTGATTGCTAAAGACATCTGGCAGGGGTGTCCATTATCACCCTTAAACTTCAAATTAATTCTGGAGCCTTTTCCTGACACCTTTTTCTTTATTAAACCGGACCTTCAGTATCATTTCATGAAAAGCCCAAACCCTTAAAAAACTATTCCCCAGCATTTTAGATGAATATATTTTATGTTTTTAGTCATTTACCTAATACTCTTTCCCTCACTGGGCTTCAACTCTGTATACGGGTGCCACCATCTTGCCTCGGAAGCATCACATATTGAGGAGACGACAGGGGTGAAAAGTGCAGGGGGTTGGTTATAGCTGTGCTTTGCACATGCACAGACAGGGCAGAGCTGGGGTCAGGAAAAGGACATCAATCCCAAAATGCAGAGTGGCATAGTCAGAAGGCACTTCCTGTCTGCAGGCAGCCTAAGACGCAATGGGCTGCCATCTTGGATGTTAAAAAGCTCAAAAAAAAAATTGGTACAGGTAGGATGATTTTTAATGTGGGCAATCTGTATGTATAGGGTAGGGTAAACATACAAGTTAGGCTCTTATTCAGGGTCCGCTTTAAAGATTTTTGGATTTTTTTAAATAAATGAGAAAGGCAGGGTTTGCACAACTTGGTCTATGTTGTGAATCAAGTAAAGATAATTTTCTTTTATATAAAAAAAATCATGTGTACCCACAGGTTCCTCGTTCAGTCTGCAGTGAGAGCTGTCCCACAGGATTTCGGAAGGCCTCCATTCAAGGACAACCTTCATGCTGCTTTGAATGTCTACCCTGCCTACAGGGGGAGATCTCCAACCAAACTGGTAACTTTTGTTATTTTCCCCCAAAAAATCAAGTTCTACATTGCATGTTTTTTTTCTTCCTGGATATGCTGTAAATGGCCTTTAAATTAATACCCCCAACTTCAACCGATTTTTTTGTTTTTTAACTACCCCCCTAAAGTGAGCACCAAGTAAACAGAGAGAAATAATTTTCTTACACTGCAAACACTCAATATTTCATGATGACTATACTTTTTTTTCTCCTAGTCTTGAAATTTTTTAGTTTAGAGCGGAACATAACCCAGGCGTTGTTCTTTGTCCTGCCGCATCCCAGTTTGGGATGCTCTGCTGTGTGAACCCCCCTCAAGATTGCACAGTTAAAAACTCACCTTTCCCCAGCCCTAGAGTTTAGGTGTGGGCTGTCATCCAATCAAAGCCATTTGCTGTCCATATTAATTCTCAGAAAACGCTCTGTGCTTGGCAATTTGAGCCGTCCCCAGTCACTTGCGCACTCCCATCCAAGCCTATCTGAATGGCAGGACGCGGGAGCAGGCTTCAGCACAGAAATGCTTGGGATGCGGTTGCTCTTTTTTCACACTGTTGACTTCACTGCGGGGAACACAATGGGGCACCCAGAGCCGGCCTGCTTGGGTTTTGTTTTTCTGCAAATGACTGGGAATGACATAATTGATTTAAAAGTTTGGAATTTGGTCTAAAACTCCTAATAGTACAGGTGTAGCACCTACCCAAAACATTTCTGAGGTTTTTAAAAATCCAATTTAATCCTTACAGTTCATTTATTATTACACATTTTCAGGGATTACCACCCTAAGCTTTGAGGAAGGAGCCGGGTGCCCCGAAACATCAATAATTATTAGGGCAATGACCACTGGGGCTCATTTTGGCATTTCCATTGCTACATTGTTTTGGGCTCTCTATGTATATGAGTATTGTGGTTCTCTGCACATCACTGCACATCATGATTGCATTGACCTGAACATACCTCATGTTTATTTGATTCTGTTCACAAATCTATGGGAATGATGTTAATGTACATAGATTGACTCTGTGTATAAGTTTACTACATGGCTATATCTACTACTTACTTTACTTGATGGTCCTTGAACAGATAGCCTCCATTTTTTCAGATCATTGAATAGTTCCACCTGTAGCATATGGCTTACAAGTTAGTATTAGTATGACCTGGTATTGTCTTTTGTAGTACCTAGAGTCTTGTTGTTTATAGATGTATCACATCCCATCGGCTGGACTACATATACTGATTGATACCCATATCCTTTTTTGATGTTTCTTGTTGCATTTAAAGAGGAACATTAAAAGTTCCCCCAAACCTCACAGATCTGCTGCCTTCCCCTCCGGTTTACATTTGGGCAATTTTTGCTTACGTCGCTGGGGGATCCATCTTCTGGGCCCCTTGGATTCTGGGGCGACCTTCCAACAGGCGGCACCATCTTGCATCCCATCAGGCACAGCACACAGCCCCCAATCTCCCGTCTGCGCAATGCCCATGAATGGGATGCCATGGAGCCACTTGAAATCCTGCGAGACTTGCTGAGCATTTACAGAAGGCTAAGCTGGTGGGAAGGGGAAAGAAGATCGGGCTCTGAAGATGCCGGATGTCACAGCAGCAGCATCCAAAAGTTAATTAGGGGCCCCTTTTTATTTTTGGGCCGATGTTCCTCTTTAATAATGCTACCTGTATGATTTATTTTTACTTTTGCAAAAAATAGTTTGATTAAGCACAACATTGTTATGGTGTTTGTCGTCCCCAAAATGTCTTTATTTGTGTATGACACCCCAGAATAGCTGCCCGCTACCTACCAAACACCAACCTTTTTGAGTTCATTATCTAGTTTAATTTTTGTTACTGTTTAAAGCAATTGAACAGTAGTAAGTGTGGTAAGTAGTAAATAAGCTGTTTACTACTTTCTGCTCTTGAGAAAATACCTACCCATATGCGAGAATCAAAATGGAAGGTCAGGCAAAACCTTTAGGACCTAATTCTGAAATTTCAAATCAATGTATTAGTCCCTGTGCAATTGCCTTGCTTGAACTGTAAACCAGTAAATAGTATTTCTTTTGTTTGGAATTTTCTGCTTACATTAATGGCTCACATGGTACAACGACCTAATACATTTAATTAACAAAACCAATCTTTCTTTTTAACTGCAGATTCTACTAACTGCTTCAGATGTCCATGGGATCAGTGGCCAAATAACCAGAAATCCATTTGTGCCCCAAAGACTATGGAGTTTCTCTCTTATGAAGATATTTTAGGAGCTATTTTAGCTGCTGCCAGTGTTATATCAGCTCTCATTCCTGCTTCTATTTTCTGGATGTTTAACCTTCATAAGAACACACCTATAGTGAAAGCCAGTAATTACTCCCTGAGCTGCCTCCTACTGGCCTCTTTGTGCCTCTGCTTCATCTGCTCTTTAGGATTTATTGGATATCCAAACCCCGAGAAATGTCTCTTACGTCAGGTTTCCTTTGGCCTGGTGTTTACTCTGTGTGTCTCTGGTATGTTGGCCAAAACCATCATGGTGGTCTTTGCTTTTATGGCCACCAGACCAGGTAGTAAGCTAAAGAAATGGACAAGACTCCGAGTATCCTACACAATTATTTTTACCTGCTTCCTGATTGAATTTTTTGTGAGTGTATTTTGGCTGTTACTTGCTCCTCCATTCCCTCAATACAACATTAAAACCAAACCTGGAATCATCATTGTAGAATGTAATGAGGGTTCGGTAACAGCATTCTGGACCATGCTGGGTTACCTCTTCCTTCTGGCCACCATTAGCTTCATTGTGGCCTTTCTAGCACGTAGACTTCCTGACAGCTTTAATGAGGCCCAGTTCATAACTTTCAGCATGTTAGCCTTCCTCAGTGTCTGGATATCTTATATCCCAGCATCCCTCAGTGCTCAGGGCAAGTATACAGTAGCCATGGAGATCTTTGCCATCTTGGCCTCTAGTTGGGCTCTCGTCATCTGCATGTTCCTTCCTAAATGCTTCATCATACTGTTCAGACCTGACATGAACACCAAAGAATATATCAAGAGGAGGGAAAGACAATAGCAACTGGCAGCAAGAACATGAAAAGAATAATGTTAAAATATCTGCATTAATAAAATTGTATTGATAAGATTTTGTGCAAGATTTTGTGCAATTTGACGCATCGGAGGTCTGCTACAGAATTTTTTTAATGAAATTTTCAAAATGTTCTGCTACTAAAATGATCTATTTAGGCTTGTTAATATCTGTGTTTAGGTGTCAGAATGCCAATGTTACACAGCTGGTAAAAACATCTGGGATTTTTGTCCCAACTTGGATGTCCTCAAGTCCATGCATGGCTCAGCGCACTTCCTCTCATTGAACCCAGTTGGCCATTGGCAGTTATTTGAAATTTAGAAGCTGCACTGGATTATAAAGTTTGTGAGATTCTCTACCCAATATCAGGTATTTGCTGGTTCGGCATCTCAAGTTGGGATGCCAGGGGATAGCGGATGTAGAGGTCAAAGGGCGAGTACTAATGGATGGATATATTGCCAGCATTGACATCACCTATAACAGTTCCTAGCGCTTCTTTGGGATATGCAGTGCTGAATAACACATTTAATTGAGCAATCTCTCAATGCCAGAGTCTAATTCTTCATTACTCCATTTATTAATAATAATAATATTATATTATTATTATTATTATTATTATTATTATTATTATCAATGTTGATATAGCGCCATCATCTTCTGTAGCGCTTTACAAGGTATGATTACAGACGATGTAAAACATACAATACAGGGAACAATACAAAACTTGATGCCACAAGGTTCAAACCAAGTGTTGTGAGTACAGGAGACAATAAGAAAGTGTCATGAATCTCTCAAAGGAGGGATTCCTTTAGTAGTAATGACCAGTAATGAGGCTGAGAAACAGAGACTGAGATGCGGCAAATCGTGTTTAATCACGACACAGTGAACAGAGCACACACCAGACTGATATATATATATATATATATATATATATATATATATATACACAGAACATAAATCTACGATGGTAACTATACAAGAATCAAGGTGATTATGGCTGTGCAGATATACAGATAAACTGGAAAACATATAACACACAGAAGTCAGGAAATATACATACCTAGGAATTCAAGGAAAAGTCCAAAGGCAGATACTGAGCTGAAACAGGAAAAGTAAACACAAGGGCTATGGCAGGGATCCAGATTTCAAGGTTCAGGGTTCTGGGTTTCAAGATTCAAGTCCAAGGTACAGAGTTCAGGGTCCAGGTCTAGATACAGGATTCCAGGTACAGAGTTCAGGGCACAGACAGACAAAGACACATCAATGTTGATCCACTAACCGAATGGGCGGATCAGCTTAAATAGCCCAGGTAGTCACTCAGGTGCTGGTTAATTGCCAACACCTTTGCAAGAGAGGGCCATCTGCTGGTGGAGCAGGATATAGCAGGGAGAAAGGAGCCAGCCAACAGTACTGAACAGCTGCGGAGGAACTCCAGACCTGACAGAAAGAGAGCCCCGTCCTTGCCATCTTACAGTCTAAAGGATGGGGGTGGAGACAAAATAAATGGATTAGGGGTTTAGGAGACTTTCATTTTCATTTTTTAAATTTAGGTCCACATTATGGATTTAAGCTAGGATTGTTTTTGCACATGCACTTTATCTGGGGATCATTTATATGACAGTATAGCAACTGTATTTTGATGGTTCTTTGATTAGCACTTTATATTTATGCATGTATATATTTATGATTTATTTATTGGTTCAACATTGGGCACTGTGATGAGTTATCAGAAACTGACTTGGAGAATTAATAATATTTTTTGGATAGGGGCTGCTCTATGAGATTTTATCATATATATTTGTTTTGTCATGATGGTTGCAGGGGATCGATGGTGAATTGTTTTTAATAGTTGTCTGCTGAATGTGTTGTTTTGGATATGTTTCATTAGCAATAAGATGGGTCTCAGAATATATGTGTGGCCTCTCGGGAGTGTCTTGGTTGTTTGAAAAGCCTTATATAAAAAGCTGAATAAGAAATTGAAAGGTACTGTAATGTGAAAACTGTTTGAATAGTTGTTTCTCCAATTCTAGTTATCTATCTGAATTTCATGCTTAAAATATCAGTGAAAGATTCCTATGGGGTTTGCTGCTAAAAGCTGGAGAACTGAAAAGGTATTTGCCAGCGTTTGCCACAGATATTGGCTGGCGAAAATGTCCGTCAGCTAGCGGTTGTGTCTCGACCAGCAACTCATCTGCTCTCTTGATTGGTTAACATGGTCATCCACTTCATCACAAGTGACATCTGACACCCCCAGTCAACTGTCGGTGGCTTCCTCAGACACAACCCTCAGTTAGCATGGCCCAGGAGCAGTCCTTGTCCTAACATTGCCTGTATTCTATGCTGTTCCCTCCCCCAGTGAAATATCTTATTGATGATGATGAAGCCGATTGCACTTGGGAACCGGCTGCAGAAGGGGCTTCATCATCAGGAGAAGAGGGTTGCAGGTTGCCTGCGAGTCAGCAGCTGAGGCAGCAAGGTGATAGCATGGTTGGCAGTCAGCATGATAGCAGAAGTGGAAAGTCTGGAGCCAAATGGTAGACCACCTGCTTTGCGGCAGGCTACCTTCCCGGGAAGTAGTGGAACAGGGGTTCCTGGAGTCGGTGGCAGTAGCAGTGAATTAGTGCGGACTGTTGGTGTGAAAATCAGCTACTCGGCAGTGTGGCAGTTTTTCATCAAGCATCCGCAGGAGGTTACCATGGCCACATGCAAGATGTTGAAGTTGCAGAAGGTGAAGCATGGCCTGGGTCCCAATGTTGGCACCATGGCCCTGCGTCAATATATGCAGCGTCACCATAAAGCGGCCTGGAAGAACTGTGGCTCTGAAGTGGTGGTACAGCCTGCACTCACTCTGCAGTACCAGCTCCAACAGCAACAGCCTCTACAGTCTACAGTCGCTAATGAGTAGCTTTTTTCACCCGCATAGTGAAGCATCATCAGCAGGTAGACCTGGAGCAGGACCTGAACCAGCAGGTGGTGTCATACCTTGACATGACCATACCAACACACCTTCAAGATCCGCTGAACTTCTGGGGAGCCAAACTTGATTTATGGCCACAACTAGCACAGTTTGCCCTGGGAAAGCTGTCCTGCCTGGCCAGCAATGGGCCATCAGAGTGGGTGTTTAGTGCGGCGAGGGCCATAGTAACCCCAAAAACTCGTCTGTCCTCGAAAAATGTGGATAGATTGACCTTTGTGAAGATGAATCAGCATGGATCAGCCAGGATTTCCACCAACCAATGCCTTTCAGGCAATATATGGGCTCCTCATGTTGCTGCCATCTCCAGGGTATGTCATTCTGGCACTATGTGTTCTCCTCATGCTGCTGCCAACTCCAGGGTGTGTCAATCAAGCACTATGTGGTCTCCTCATGCTGCTGCCCACTCCAGTGTGTTTCTCAGGCAATATATGGGCTCCTAATGCTGCTGCCAACTCCAGGGTGTGTCTTTCTGGCAATATATGGGCTCCCCATGCTGCTGCCCACTCCAGTGTGTTTCTCAGGCAATATATGGGCTCCCCATGCTGCTGCCAACTCCAGGGTGTGTCTTTCAGGCAATATATGGTCTCCTCATGCTGATGCCACCGCAAGGCTCTGTCATTGTGCCGCTCTGCAACAGCAATTCTAATAGTGATGCCTCTGATCTACATGTCATACTTACTTACAGTTTTATTTCAATAACCCAGCAGGCATCCTATGCTTGTTACAGCAAAGCAAAATGTTCTACAATCCTATTGAGGCTCTAGGTAGGCCAGAAATTTCTGTTTTTAATGTCGATTCGCCGCAAATAAATTTGGACCGAAACATTTTTTTTCCGAAAAATCACTGAATCGAATCTTTCAAGAATTCACTTTTCTCTATTTGTGACCTACCCTATCTAGCTACATTGAGGCCAGTAGGTGTCAAACTGTGGGGCATCTCAAATCAGGATGTCCCCTAGGGAATGGTTTCACACAGAAGCATCATTTTTGATACTCTGGTCCTGGGGTTCCCAACCAGAAACCAGGTACTCACTGAGTACCACCTACTAAAATTGAGATCTTAGTTGGTGGTACTCAGTGAGGCTGCAGGCTGTACCCAAACCTAATCGGCTCCATCTCTACATTCCTCAAATCCTATTATTTCCAAAGAATTTGCCAAATTGTTCTGCATACCCCAAAGAGTGCTTTTGTTTAAAACTTTGCAAAAAGTAGCCGTACACCATTGGAAAAATCATGGACCTCCTCTGTAAAAATGCCACATCACAGGGGTAGGTGATTTTTTGGGGAAATATTAGAACAGAAATATTTTTAAAGATTTTTTTATGTGTTCAATTTAAAAAGTGCACTCAGATATAAGCTTCAGTTTACACCCGAAAGCACAACCAAATATGTGCTTCACCAGATCTTTAGTATGACCCCAACAGATAAAAGCAAGGAGCTGGAGCTGTTTGGTTTGTCTCAGATAGATATCAGTACAGTCACAAGCCACCATGTGGCGAGACTCATCATTAAGCCTTAAAGTGGACCAACACCCAGGGGGGATCGGCCCGGGCCGATCAGATCCCTCCCCGCGGGGCATCCGAAATCGGGACGTCCCGCGGGGTGAAACCCCCCAGGAAGCCCACAATCCTACCTTTTCCACGTTCCAGCGGCACATACGCGTCCGCCGCCTCCTGCGCGTCCCTCTAGCAGGGCGCGCTCCCGCGGCGGCCGTTTGTGAATGGCCAGCGCGGGTGCGCTCCCTGTAAGAGGGACGCGTGGGAGGCGGCGGCGGGCGTGCTCTGCTTGTCCGGCGCTGCCTCTCGCTTGCCCGCGGCGGGGATTGGATGGCGCGGCCACGTGGGAGCGGGGAGAGGTGAGTTTTCTGGGCTTTCTGGGGGGTTTCATACAGCGGGGCACC
>CM051238.1:435345211-435350211 GCA_027917425.1 Gastrophryne carolinensis | reverse complement strand
CTGCCAGGGCATCCCATTCTGTGACTACAGCAGCCTCTGTTTAAGACCATATAACCATTTGCTCTTATTATATTTGAAATTAGCCTGATAAAGACACTTTTGCTCGGCATAGTACTTCTGGACCCTGCCAGGGCATCCCATTCTGTGACTACAGCAGCCTCTGTTTAAGACCATATAACCATTTGCTCTTATTATATTTGAAATTAGCCTGATAAAGACACTTTTGCTCGGCATAGTACTTCTGGACCCTGCCAGGGCATCCCATTCTGTGACTACAGCAGCCTCTGTTTAAGACCATATAACCATTTGCTCTTATTATATTTGAAATTAGCCTGATAAAGACACTTTTGCTCGGCATAGTACTTCTGGACCCTGCCAGGGCATCCCATTCTGTGACTACAGCAGCCTCTGTTTAAGACCATATAACCATTTGCTCTTATTATATTTGAAATTAGCCTGATAAAGACACTTTTGCTCGGCATAGTACTTCTGGACCCTGCCAGGGCATCCCATTCTGTGACTACAGCAGCCTCTGTTTAAGACCATATAACCATTTGCTCTTATTATAATTGAAATTAGGCCTGATAAAGACACTTTTGCTCGGCATAGTACTTCTGGACCCTGCCAGGGCATCCCATTCTGTGACTACAGCAGCCTCTGTTTAAGACCATATAACCATTTGCTCTTATTATATTTGAAATTAGCCTGATAAAGACACTTTTGCTGGGCATAGTACTTCTGGACCCTGCCAGGGCATCCCATTCTGTGACTACAGCAGCCTCTGTTTAAGACCATATAACCATTTGCTCTTATTATATTTGAAATTAGCCTGATAAAGACACTTTTGCTCGGCATAGTACTTCTGGACCCTGCCAGGGCATCCCATTCTGTGACTACAGCAGCCTCTGTTTAAGACCATATAACCATTTGCTCTTATTATATTTGAAATTAGCCTGATAAAGACACTTTTGCTCGGCATAGTACTTCTGGACCCTGCCAGGGCATCCCATTCTGTGACTACAGCAGCCTCTGTTTAAGACCATATAACCATTTGCTCTTATTATATTTGAAATTAGCCTGATAAAGACACTTTTGCTGGGCATAGTACTTCTGGACCCTGCCAGGGCATCCCATTCTGTGACTACAGCAGCCTCTGTTTAAGACCATATAACCATTTGCTCTTATTATATTTGAAATTAGCCTGATAAAGACACTTTTGCTGGGCATAGTACTTCTGGACCCTGCCAGGGCATCCCATTCTGTGACTACAGCAGCCTCTGTTTAAGACCATATAACCATTTGCTCTTATTATATTTGAAATTAGCCTGATAAAGACACTTTTGCTCGGCATAGTACTTCTGGACCCTGCCAGGGCATCCCATTCTGTGACTACAGCAGCCTCTGTTTAAGACCATATAACCATTTGCACTTATTATAATTGAAATTAGGCCTGATAAAGACACTTTTGCTCGGCATAGTACTTCTGGACCCTGCCAGGGCATCCCATTCTGTGACTACAGCAGCCTCTGTTTAAGACCATATAACCATTTGCTCTTATTATATTTGAAATTAGCCTGATAAAGACACTTTTGCTGGGCATAGTACTTCTGGACCCTGCCAGGGCATCCCATTCTGTGACTACAGCAGCCTCTGTTTAAGACCATATAACCATTTGCTCTTATTATATTTGAAATTAGCCTGATAAAGACACTTTTGCTCGGCATAGTACTTCTGGACCCTCCCAGGGCATCCCATTCTGTGACTACAGCAGCCTCTGTTTAAGACCATATAACCATTTGCTCTTATTATATTTGAAATTAGCCTGATAAAGACACTTTTGCTGGGCATAGTACTTCTGGACCCTGCCAGGGCATCCCATTCTGTGACTACAGCAGCCTCTGTTTAAGACCATATAACCATTTGCTCTTATTATATTTGAAATTAGCCTGATAAAGACACTTTTGCTGGGCATAGTACTTCTGGACCCTGCCAGGGCATCCCATTCTGTGACTACAGCAGCCTCTGTTTAAGACCATATAACCATTTGCTCTTATTATATTTGAAATTAGCCTGATAAAGACACTTTTGCTCGGCATAGCACTACTGGATCTTTTTTGGGGCATCCCATTCTGTGACTACAGCAGCCTCTGTTTAAGACCATATAACCATTTGCACTTATTATAATTGAAATTAGCCCTGATAAAGACACTTTTGCTGGGCATAGCACTACTGGATCTTTTTTTGGGGCATCCCATTCTGTGACTACAGCAGCCTCTGTTTAAGACCATATAACCATTTGCACTTATTATAATTGAAATTAGCCCTGATAAAGACACTTTTGCTGGGCATAGGCTTACTGCTGCCTGCCAGGTGCACTTTTGTTGAGGCATCCCATTCTGTAACATAGCATACCCCTCTTTATTTACACTAAGCAGCTCTCTTATTTACACTAAGCAGGCCTGTTGGAGGCTGAGTGTTACTGCTCACTTTTGGTGTGCATTATATTCTGTTTCATATAGACCCACCGCTGCCCGGGGGATCTTAAAATATCACCTACTACCACGCCAGTTAGACTATGTCGGGCAGACAAGTGCCTGGAAGTGAAAAGAGGAGTGGCAGAGGCCAAGATTCCGCAGGCAGAGCTCGCATCAGACTGGGGGCCAGTAGCAGCAGGAGTCACGCTGAGAGACCTAATCTGCCAGTATCTGCTAGCGGTCGGGTCTCCACCAGTAACGCATCTGCCGTGGTAGATTGGTTGACGCGCTCATCAACAACATCATCACAACTTACGTCTGAGACCCCCAGTCTAGGGTCGGTAGGTTCCTCTGACACAACCCTGAGTTGGCATGCCCCGAGAGCAGTCCCTGTCCTCCCATTGCCTCTGTCCTACGCCGTTCCCTCCCCCTGCGACGTATCCTATGCTTTGGGTTCAGCTCCACTCTTTAGTGAGGAGGACGATCAGATACAGGAGGACAGTCAGCAGCTACTGCCCAGCCAAGAAATGGAGGTGGCTTCTTTAGCTAGGCAGACAAATAGTGATGTGGACAGTGTCGTGGGTGATGCGAGCGTTCCAGCTCCTGCGCCAGACACTGTTGACGAATCCACGAACATCAGTGACGTACAGCCACAACTCGGTGATGATGATGATGACGATGAAGCCGATCGCACTTGGGAGCCGGGTGAGGAAGGGGCTTCATCGTCATCATCAGGAGAAGAGGGGCGCAGGTTGCCCCGGAGTCAGCAGCAGAGGCAGCAAGGTGGTAGCAGTCAGCATGGGGGCACAATTCCAAAGGCTGGATCCGGCCGGGGCCGGGGCCGGGATAGAGCACCTGCTGTGCGGCAGTCTACCTTATCAGGAGGTAGTGGAGCAGGAGTTCCTGGAGTTGGCAACAGCAGCAGTGAATCAGTGAGGCCAGGGGGTGGGAAAAGTAGCTACTCGGCAGTGTGGCAGTTTTTCCTGAGGCATCCGCAGGAGGGTAACATGGCCACATGCAAGATATGTAGGCAAAAGGTGAAGCGTGGCCAGGGTCCAAATGTTGGCACCACGGCCCTGCGTCAACATATGATGCGTCACCATAAAGCGACCTGGGAGAACCGAGGCTCCCAAGGGGTGGTCCAGTCTGCTTCCTCACCAAGTGAGCTCCCAATTTCTGCCAGCCAAGGCTCCAGCACCTCAGCCGAAGGCAGCTGTGCGTCATACCCATCCTCTGTCGCTCCTGCTCCTCCAAGTCATGCATCCCGCCAGCAATCCATCAGCGAAGCCATGTCCAAGAGACAGCAGTATGCGCCCACTCATCCTACGGCGCAGAAGCTGAATGTGCTCCTGTCCAAGTTGCTGGTGCTGCAGTCGCTCCCTTTTCAGGTGGTGGAATCTGCACCTTTCAGAGAACTGATGGCTTGTGCCGAGCCGAGGTGGAGAGTCCCAAGCCGTCATTTCTTTGCCAAGAAGGCAGTACCAGCGCTGCACACTTTTGTTGAACAGAAAGTGGGCCAGTCCTTGAGCCTGTCGGTGTGTAGCAAAATACATGGCAGCGCCGACATCTGGAGCTGTAACTACGGTCAGGGGCAGTACATGTCGTTTACGGCCCACTGGGTGAATGTGGTCCCTTTGCAGCAGCAGCAGCAACTTGGACAGGTCACGCTGCTTTGGCCTCCGCGCTCTCTGCCCATTGGACCTGTGACACCGTGCGACTCGGCCTCCTCATCCTCCGCCATCTCCTCACCCTCCACTGTAGGCTCAAGTCTCAGTGCCCCTCCAGTCTACCATGTGTGCAGGGCACGGAGGTGTCACGCAGTGCTTCACATGGTTTGTCTTGGCGAACGGAGTCACACAGGGGAGGAACTGCTTAAATGTATTCATCAGGAAATCCAAACATGGCTTACTCCGAGAAAACTTAAAATGGGAATCATGGTTACCGACAATGGGAAGAACATTTTGTCTGCGCTGCGCCAAGGAAGCCTGACCCATGCCCCCTGCATGGCTCACGTCTTCAATCTGGTTGTCAAGCGGTTTCTGAAGTGTTCCCCCCATCTGCAAGACATCCTAACAACTTCAAGGAAACTTTGCATGCACTTCAGCCACTCCTACACCGCCAAACACACCCTTCTTGAGCTACAGCGTCAGAATGGTATCCCCCAACATAGTCTGATTTGCGATGTTTCCACCCGTTGGAATTCCACCCTTCACATGTTGGACCGATTATATGAACAGAGAAAAGCCATCACGGATTTCCTGATGATCCAAGCAGATAGGGGGACTCCCCTGTGTAACTTCAATGTCAACCAGTGGCAGCTCATACGTGACACCTGCCGTTTGCTCAGGCCCTTTGAGGATGCCACTTTATTTGTCAGTCGGCAGGATTACGGGATGAATGACGTGATTCCACTGCTTCATGTACTACAGCACATGTTGGAAACCATGGCTGGTCAGGGCACTGGAGACATGGCGTTTACATCTTACGGCCACATGAACCCCGTTGGAGCTGAACTGGAGGAGGAGG